>CATOSE010000314.1:0-13549 GCA_951812265.1 Taphrorychus bicolor | reverse complement strand
ACCAGAATAGGCCGTGGCAGAACCCGCCGATGCCGGCCCGGAGGACCTCCGCGAGGCAGGCGTCTGACGAAGCGTCGATATGCCACTCGATAACCGGATCAAGGTCTTTCCGCAGAAGGGCCCGCTTGGCCGCCACTCCGCCGGCCTGTGCCAAGAGCTCCAGCCAGCGCTGCAACTGCTTGCGCATGAGGTCGTCCACGTCCACCACCCCGTTGGGGCCATAGCGAGCGGCGCCGTCGGGGCCGTGGGGGCGGTAGAGGCCGTGCATAACGTGACGCCCCTTGAGCACCACGGCACGCAAGTGCTCGAGTAGACCGCACAACGACCGGTAGGCGTGGAATTCGATGATGCCATGAAGGGCCTGGCATATTGCCTCTCGCGCTCGGATTAGCTTGGCGCGTGGGACGACGAGGATCCCCAACGTGCCGACGATCATGACGCCGAGCCACTGGCCCCATGAGCCCAGGCTGCGTTTCTCGGGGATCGCCATCAGCAAGCCAGCCTGCGTCGTGAGATTCCGCCAGGCGCGCAGAAGCCTCAGCGTCCGCTCCACCCGACTGCGAGATGCAGCGGGTCGTCTGTGTAACAGAAGGAGGCGTAGAGCCGGAGCTGTGGGCAGACGTAGCCCTCCGGGATGCCCTCCAGACGAGTTGGCGCCGGAATATCTGGGAGGCGCGAGGCGGGTGGCGCCGTGTGGCGATGGACGTCGGTGCAGGGCTCGCCTTTTCGGCGCTGGAGCTCGAGTCGCTGTTCCAGCCATTGGCGTTCGGCACCTCGAGAGGAGGAGATGAAAGGGAAGTCAAGCAAGTCCATGTCCTCGCGGAAGAGGTCGAGGAGGGCGTCGGAGAAACGCTGAGCAATGTTCGAGGCGCCGTGGGTGCCGAAGCCCAGCCGCTTCTCTGAGATGAAGTTTAGTGGCTCTTGGCCGCCGAGCCACGTCTGTTGGTGGAAGAGGGTTCTGAAGTCGTCGCTTACCGTAGAATCCGCCCCAGGCACCGGAGCCGACGCGTCGCGAGCCTCTGTGGCGGTCCTGGCGAGGAAGACCACCCCCAGCTTGTGCAGCTCCGAAGGAGCCATAGCGAGCTGGTTGAAATGGTCTTTGAAATCGTCCCCCACCACATATGTCGCGACGGGAGACGCGTGGGTGGAGGAGATGAAAGCCGCAGCGGCGCACAGCAGGCTGAGCGAGCGAGCCACCGCAGTAAGCGTAGGCTTGCGCTCCTTTGGCCACTTTGACGCGCGTTCTCCATCGTCAGCGTGGACGTCTCGGGCCACCGGCAGTCCGCGGCGCGTTAACCACTCCCGAAACTCGGGTCGGGCGTCGGCGAGGAAGTGGCGAGGCATATGGTGGACGTGGGAGGCCTCGTTGATGGAGATCGCCTGCAGGCCCGAGGCGTCATAGGTAGGGCGGCGGGGGCCGCCGCCTTCTGTAGAGCGGCGAAAGCGATCCGGCTCGAGCTTGCGTGGCACGGCGCCTTGACCGTTGAAGTACATGGGGTAGTAAGGCGGCGCCGAGTGGAAGGAATACCACCCCAACCCATGTAGCCTTCGCAGCTCCTTCTCGACGGAAGCGTAGCCGATGGGGAGCGAGGCGAGGTGGGGCACGAGCACGTTCTGCAGCTCCGTGTCGGCGTCCAGCCTGACTCCCTCGATCACGTTGGAGACCAAGGTCTGGTCGGGGTAATGGCGCAGGCGAGCGTGCAGGTAGGTGAGGTTGAGGTGGCTGACGATGGGCGCGTGGAAGTCGGCCACCACGCAGCACTCGGACTTGGTGAAGGTGCAATCCCAGACTAGACCCTGAGCCCAGGGCTCCGTCTCCAGGTCTTGGCCGAGCGCGGCGGCTGCGGGGCGGTCACGGGAGATCTCGGCCGTAGGAGCGCCGAGATCAAGTCGATCGCGGATGTGTAGCATGTCGTCCCGAGCGCTGGTGAACCACGCTTGCGCTGTTTCGCGGCCCCGTGGGGAGTAAAGCTCCCAGACGGAACGGACACAAGCAGGCGCTTCGGGGGGAGGAGCAGGCTGGCGCGGCGGAAGGGGATACCACGGGGTGCGCAGCGGCTCCAGGACGGGGGCGAACGGGACGACGCCAAGGCGGTCGTCGCGGTACTCTGGAAGGGCGTGTAGCAGCTGATCGGGGACTTCCTCGAGGGGGAGCGGTCGGATCTGCTCCACCCACCCCTCCATGCAAGTCTCTCCTTCCGCGAGGGCCAACTGGATCGCTTGGGAGAGCAGCTGGTCTGCCGCGTGCAGGTGGGCGGTGGTCTGCCACGCTTTCGGAGAGGCGGGGTCGTGGAGGATTGGGCGACGTAGGACGCTCGTGGCAGAGCTCACGCCGGTTTTGAAGACTGCTCCCTCGGTGGATGGGTAGTCGGCGAGCTGCTCGACCGGTCGGATGAGAGAGGCGGCGGACGTGACGGCGCGTTGAGCGGCATCGTGAGCTGGCGTGCCCGCCAGGGCGGCCAGCGTGCACCAGACAAACGCGACGCCCGCACTCCCCCGAGCGACACGCTGAGCCGGCGTGTGGCAGATGGCTTCGGCTGGGGGCCGGAAGTCAACGGGGGCGGCGAAGACTCTGGCTCCACCCACATAGAGGCCCACCATATATGCAATGTATGCCGCTGCCGAGCAGCAGGCGTCGACTATCTTTTGCATTGCAGTCATGGCAGTCGAGCGTGTGGCCGCGGGGAGGACGGCGCCATGGACGGTGAAACCGTTGGCGTAGGCGAGGATGAGCGGCTGCACAAGCACACTAATGAAAAGGATGCAAGCAGTGGCTTCGGTGGCCTTGCGGAGGTCGACGTAGGTGATGCCGGACTGCGTTGACGTGGGCTCGTGTTCGGCGACAGTGGGGTCGATCTCGTATGAGTCCCGATCTGCCTCGGTAGCTATTTCGTCAATGGGCGGGGGTGATTGGTGGAGCCACTCTCCCGCTCCAGAGGCATGTCCCAAAAAGGTGGTGGTGGGGAGAAGGAGGACGTTGGTCGGCGTCGGCGGCATCGCTTTCTCGGAGTGGGACACGAGGTGGGAAAGCATGCCGGCGGCGATCGCACGCTGGTGCCTGTCGGAGGGCACCACGGCGTCGACTTGCCGCCCATCTCCAGGGCCGCGCCGCGACTGATACCGACGGGCGCTCTGAGTGGACGGGCGGGCGTCGGGGTTCAAGTAATCCGCTGGCACAGGGAATCCGGCAGCGTGCCAACGCACTGCGAAGTCGGTGACGACGTGCTCGTAGTGCAGCGGTGCCGGTAAGTTGCAGCTGGCGTCAAGGCGGGCAAGGGCTGCACTGCTCGCTGGGAAGCGCCTCCACGAGCTGCGTGCGCGGTCGCGCATGTCCGGGTCGCGATAACGGTACTGGCGAGGGCGCGGGAGCGGAGTTGGATTGTAGTCGGAGACCGCGAGGTTGGAGAAGTTGCGCATTGTAAGGCGCAGAAATTTTCGGTCGACGTCGCCGAGCGCTGCTGTTGTCGTCTCCGCCACGACGACGTTTGGGTAGGGGCGGACGTCGAGAACGTGGTGCAGCAGCGTGTCGGGCTGTTCGACGAGCACGGCGTATGCCGAGGTGATGCAAATGCACCACAGCACGAGGGCTCCTGCCCAGAAGGCTCGCCCATCGCGGAGCTTGTGGGGCAAGCAGTCGGAGTCTCCGAGGAGGTGCTGGAAGCACGGCGGAAACATGTAGGCGCGGTCCCAGATGCGGACGTGAATGATGTCCTGCACGCAACCAAGATAGTGCAGGCCGTCATGTTCGGCTGGACGCACGTCGGCAGTGATAGCGACGGCACCGTGCATGCGCCGTGCAAGCAGGACGGCTCCCGAGAACTCAAAGCCAATGAGCTCCGTGGGGGGATTGGCGGCGGTCCGGATGTACGCAGCGAGCTCGTCGGGCCGCGTGAATGTACGAGCCATGACATCACTGGGCTCGCTGGGAGGGCGCGCGGCGTCCCCGCCGTCGGCGGTCGCCAAAGGTAGCTGCACGGCTGAAGCGCTGGCCGGCGGTGTGGGTGATAGTGGAGGAGGGGGAGCGTTGCGGTCATGAAGCAGCGCCAGCTGAGTCTCGAACTCGGAGAGCATGTCTGAGGATGCAGCTGCGCGGTCGACTCCATCATCCGGCCCGCCGTCTGGTAGGTCAGCGGGGGCCGCTCCTTTCTCTGGGGATAGATCCACGATGGCTACCAGGTGGCGATCTAGCCAGTAGCCGACTCTGAGGAGGGCCTTGGGCGGTTTCTTGTCGCATGGAAGAATCAGCAGCATGTCCAGCAGGATTTCGCTCAGGTTAGAAACGCCCGTGACGTGGATCGCCACTTCGCACATGTCAGAAACGATTTGGAGGAAAGCAATGTCCGTCCAAGTTTCCGGCTTCGAAATCATTTGGCACCAGTTCTCGATTGACGCCTCGACGTGTTGAGTTGGGTCGAGAGGCCAGCCGAGCATGCAATTGATCACGAGCGGACCGAGCATCATGGGGTAGCCGTGCTCATCGGTGAGGGACGTGAGGCGTCGCTGGACTGTGGCGTCCAGGATGTGCTTGCAGCACGCCGAGCGAAGTGTAGGCCCGTCTGGAGCGCCGAGGTGCAACACCGAGTCGAGGAGGCCGATCTCGAACGAGAGGGTGTTTGGGCCGCACTGGCCGCGGCCACCCACGTCGACGAGCAGGCGGTTTTCGGACTGCACGTGGGCGGCGAGAGTTCGCATCGGCGAGTGCAGAGCGTTGCGCTGGGTCGCTGCAGACGCCGGTGCGCTGGCTGTGGGCAGCTTATCGATAGGCGCAGCTGGCGTCTCTGTCCTGCCAGCTCGGAACGAGCGCAGATCCCGGCCAAGGAGCACGAAGCGGTGGGCTGGGGCAGGAGAGTGGGGGCCAGCCGCTTGCGCGAGCCCATCACCCTGTCGGCCAGCACCGCGGTGTGTCAGAGCAAGGAGCGCAGCTCCGTTCGCATCGTCTTCGTCGCGGTCAATGAGGTCGACATGCTCAGAGTCGTACGGCTCGTCCTCGTCATCGTGGTCGCGAGAGCCTCCACGCCCTCGCCCTCGGCTAGACGGAGCGCCACGGCCTTTGCCTTTGCGCTTTTGGCCTTGGCCTTTGCCCTTGCCGGGCTGCCGGCTGAGGCTTCTGAGCCCTCGTCTTTCCTCCTCGGTGGCGTCTCTGCTGAATCTCTCCAGCTGCTCCGTATCCACGGAGATGTGTGCGCCACGCCCGTGGGCGCCATGGTTGGACTGCCCGTACTTGTCGCAACGGGCAGCCCGAGCGACGTCGTTGCTCGCACGGCAGAGCGCATAGGGCCAGCAGATGCTGGTGACCTTCACGCCCAAATGCTTGGCTACGGCAGGAACGTTCCACGCTCGGCCCGAGATGACGAGGGTTTTTCCGCCGTTGGTGTAGCGCCAAGTGTCGACCAGTGCGCCTGGCTCGATGGGCGGCCGGCCCCGCTGGTCCCGCCCATCATCTTTGTCTTGAGGCTTTGTTTTGACGGCGGGCTGAGGCGAGGTGGCGCGAAGCTTGCCACGCCGGTCTTGTCCTTCACGGCTGGTGGCTGGGCGTTTGAGTGACGACAAGCGCGGCAGCTGAACGTCCTCGTATGCCACCGATGAGCTGCTACCCGCCCCAGTGCCATAAATGTCTGTACTTGCCTTCAGTGCTTTAACAGCCTCTAGGGCGGTCTGCATCTTGAGCAGAGCCACCACTGGAGGTGAATCAGAGCGCACCAGAGGGCGATCGGCGGTGAAGAAGGCAGGAGCGGCAGCAGGAGCTCCTGGCCGTCTGGGGCACTGGAAGCTAGAAAGGTTGAGCGAGGTGACGTTAGATGAGAAGATGAGAGCGCGCAGGGAGCTGCCCGCCAGCGTCATGGCCGTATGCCAGTGAGTGGTGGAGGTCTGCAGCCATTGCCGCTGCTCCTCTTTGGATTCCAGCCTTCCCGCCAGTTTGAGATGCTTTGCGTAGAAGCGGCAAAAACCTGCCATGCTGTAGCCATCGGAGACGTCCACCGTCGAGGGCATGCCGATTGCGGAGAAGGGGATCTGAGCGAAATCAGCGAGATCTTCCATGACTGAGGGGATGCAGTAGTGGTCGGTCTCGGGTAGGGCGGCGGCGCGCTCATTGGAGTTGAGCCGGTGTAGGTAGCCGAGGAGCCCATAGGGGGCGTCAATCCACGGCACCTTGCTCAAAGAGAGCTCGCAAAAGGCAGTCGCGAACGGTGATGGATTCCCCGTGTCGTCTGTGAGGCGGTAATATTTGAGCGATGGTCGTTCGACGCCAGCGCTGGGGTCGAGCCGAATCGAATGCTCGAGAAAGCTGGTGAGATGGGTGCGCAAGTCATTCAGACGTGCAAGGGCCTCATCTCGCTTGGAGAGCGGGTCGCCCAAAGGAGTGGCATTGAAGAGGATGCGAGCAGGTAGCAGCATAGTGCCATTGAAGGCTTCGTTAATAGCTCTGATGATGCCTGCTGATGTCTCCAGGTCCAATCCTTTGAGGAAGGCCCCCAGCGCCTTGTGATTGTGGCTGCGTAACGCCTCGTTGACGGATGAGGTGGTGGGGGCGCCCCCATCAGCTGCAGAGCTGGCCAGGGCAGGTATGTGCGATCCGGCCGCCTCGGCTGAGCTTCGGTCGTCCTCCAAAGCGCGTTATCCCGTGCTTACAGTGGCATTGGGGCGTTGAGAGCGATGTGTAGCGCAGCCGAATGGAGGCTGAGCGCATCTTCGATGCGGGCAATCTGAGATGCTAGGTCTGTGTGGCTGCTCATATTTGAGAGCAGCAAGTTCCCAATCCGATGGATGGATCTGAGGGCTATGTAGTTCGACGCAGCCAAGCTCACTGTAGCACTCCGGAGATAGGGCGCCTGTGAAGGTAGAGGAGGCAGCCAGCTGAGCGTGCCAAACCGCTGCGTTATCGCTCCCTCGCAAGAGGCGCCAGAGAAGGCGCCTATGTGGTCTAACCACAGGTGCAGTGGAACTGTTGTGTAGGACTACACACGTGGTGGAACCACGACACACTGAGGCTTGTTTGAAGCGGTGCCGAGCACTCGCTAAGTGGAGCTCAGGTGTTTCGCTTGCAAGGGCGGAGTGATGGCGTAAAGCTTGTCACGCACCGAGCAGAGGCTGAAGGGCGGCATGGAAGCCTATGTGGTCTAACCACAGATGCAGTGGAACTGCGGTGTATGGAATACACGCGTGGTGGAACCACGGCACACACTGAGGCACATAAGAAGCGGTGCCATGCACTCGCTGGGTGGCGCTCAGGTGTTTCGCTTGCAGGGGCGAGATGACAACACGGACGTGTTGCGCACCGAGCAGAGGCTGACAGGTGGCAAGGATGCCTACGTGGTCTAACCACGAGTGCAGTAGAACTGCTGTGTAGGACTACACGAGTGAGGTAGGCTGGGGCGTTACCTCACGTACGAGGAGAGAGACCCGTCTTTCCTCAATACCTTGGCGGCGCTCCGGAGGTTGATAGTTGAGACCATCGATTGTGGCTTCGGCGAGAGCATCCCATGTGAGAACGGCGGGGCGTAGCTCAGGAGGTAGCCTCACTTCGGTTGCGATGTTCTTCAACGCCCGTGCAAGGGCTCCGTCGTTCGTTGATTCTGGGCGGCGCGCCTGGAAGAGCGCCGCAAACTCTTGCATGTGGGAAGTCTCATCAAGCCGTGAGGCGTGTGTGAGGCACGGCCCGACACATGCCACCAGAGTGACCATAGCTTTCCACGGGCTGTGGGACCAATCCGCGAGTAGAGCGACTGACGCCAAGTGGATGAAGCGGACTGGCTCGAGCATACGTCGAACATCGACTGCGGCCGCACTATTGCCACCAGGTATGACGAAGGGCTGTCCAGCTACCAAATCTGCATCAGAGATGTGCAGGTTGGCGGGGTTCGAGATGGAAGCTCCTTCGATCAGCTCTTGTAGCGCCGTGTAGTCTGCAATGGGACCATTCGTGAAGATGCCGCTGGCGACAAGTTCGGTAGTATACGAGACCATGCAGCGTCGTTGAGGCGCAGGGTAAATGGAGAAGCGGCTCTCACTGCTCCCACCACTGCGGGAGGTGGAGCAGTGCGCAGCGCTGCTCCAAAGGCAATAGAGGAGCTGAAAGGTTCCCAGCCCAGCTCTCGGTGGCCCGGCGCCAGCGGCTGGAGCTGGGTCCCACGAAAGGAAAGCTGTCGTAGTGACCACATCGCAACCAGCATCGAGATAGAGAGGGCTGTCATTCGTTACTGCTCCTCCTGGAGCATTGACTGCAACTGGGGGAGTTCCTGCCATCCTACTCCCGAAATCGGACGTGGGGGTGCCGGCGGTGTTCTGCGCGGGGCCTCCTTGAAATAATGTCCCCACTTGCGCTCGGAAGGTACGAGCGCGGAGAGAGAGACCGGAACACAGCGGTGGCGACAAACGCACCACGACAAGAGTTCAGGTCACGAAGTACAAGTTTCACACACCAAATTAATATACTATAAGTGCTACTTTGTAACGACCTATTCCCGCCTTGTATTTGCCGACCGCTGTCAGCACCGCCCTGCCCCAATCTTGGGTAGCGATGAGGGACTACCCCGTGCAAAAAACTGACAGCAAAACACAATTTTGTCTCACACCTTTCCAATGGTGGAAACCTAAATTGGTCCAAAAGGGGTGAAATGATGAGTGCGGCACCTTCCCGAGTCCTTCGCAATCAGTTTGGCGGTCACTTGCAGACTTACTAGATAGGAAACGTAGCCCACGTGCCGTGCTGATAGCAAACGTCGTCTGGCGACGAAGGTCGGGATCGCGGTAGGCAACACGGGGAGTGGCATCGATCAGATCGGGGACACGAGGAGGGCCGATGTGCTGACAGACATCCCTGTCGAGGCCAAGATCATGCACCGACTGTACACCGAACGCCTCGTACTCGTCGATCGAACAACCGGCGAGCCGGCATATCTCGGCAACAGCAGCCTCACTCGGGTCGGGGTCTGCGATTTCGATGTCGAGGCATGCGTCGAACACATGATCAAAGTCAGAGCCCAAGTCCACACTGGGGCCCGAGCCGAAACAAACGGACCGCGAGGAAGCATCCGCGTCCAGCTCCGATGCCGACGCCCGACGTGCCAACACCCGACGGCCCGACGTCGGTGCCGGGCACGTGCTGAAAGCCTCGTCCGATGCCAGGGCCGATGTCGCCATCGAGGCCATCGCGGTCGACCGCTGGGTCGACCGCTGGGTCGACGACCTCTGGGTCGACCTCTGGGTCGGCATCGCGATCGGCAATCGGAGAGGCTGGCGACCCACGCATCGCTTGCGACGTCTGAAATGAGGTATACGACGGCGTGCGTGACATGATGGTGAGTGTGTTCGCGCTCCGATCCGTGTGCACGAAGAGGTCCGTGCGTACGGATGGGTGTCACGTGCGAAGTGTGCGAAGGGGACGTCCGACCGACCGCGATCGGAACGTCCGACCGACCGACCGAGTTCGGCGCGTCCGACCGACCGACCGACCGACCGAGATCGGAACATCCGACCGACCGACCGAGATCGGAACGTCCGATAGAGCGGATATCGCTCGCACGTGCACCGGTTGCATGCGGGCACATCGCCTGCCACACGCGTCGCCTGAATATCCACCTTCCGCTATCGATCGGGTCGTACTGCTCGATGCACCGAGCACGACCTACTCCTCGCCCCTAGATAGGTTCGATGCCCGCATCCCACGAGGCGTGCGGCGACTCGGATCCCTCGCCCGGTGAGCAGCCGTCATCCCCCCCAACTAGTCAGCATCCACGACACCGCGTACACACGCCGCTTCGACTGCTTTGTTAATCAGCGAAGATACTTCAGCGGAAGACGACTGGTACTCGGACATCCGGTGAACATTACCCAACACGACGTCTCCGTCGGATTTTTCTGATCCTCGTCGTCGTCGCTCTTGTCGGCTTTGGATCGGCGCGCGTGCCATGTTAACGGAGGTGGTGCGATGGTTGGTGTGGGGTTATCTTCCGGCTCAACGTGATGCGGACCTCTCTCGACCAAGGGAGTACAACGTAGCCCCGCCACGAGGGCACGCGAATTGACTCTTGGATCCAAGACGTAAGAGGGCGATAGCACGTGTAGTTGTTTTTCACTATCATGCCAAGGCCTGTAAGCAAACGGCGAACCCTTTGCCTGTGCGAACAAAGAATTCCAATCAAAACGAGCGGCCTGCCACTGTCCCCGCTGTATTGCTTATACGTATCGAGCAGCGATTGATTCTCGCAGACGCGCGAGTGAGCGGACAGCGGTTTCTGCGCGGCCTCATTGACCTCTTCGCGCGCGCGTTTGGCGGCTGGGCTCTTCCCCGTTTGAGATTTCGACACCACAGCACTGGCGTATGCTATTTGAAAGGCCCAGCTCAGGCCTTCGCTGTAATGTGGGGACAAAATGAATTTTGTGAAGCGCAAGCCAATCACCGCGTTCTCACGATCTTCACCGCGTGGAGGACTTTGTAACAGCTCAAGACAAAAGAAAAAAGACCGAAGTGGTTCATAACAATCACTTTCATGCAATAGGAAAAATCTTCCTTGGTATCAACCTTCGGGCAGATATGCTTTTCCCGATGCACAGCCTCTTGGTATGGATTCGACGGACGGCCGTTTCCGACATGTTCTCTGTCGACGAGCAGGTTTATCAAAGCAGCTATCGCGAGAGCTTGCTCGTACTTTGGGTGAGGGGCGCCGCTCTCGTCGTCATGGATGGAGAGGATGCGGCCAATGAGGGAATCCGCATTCCGCTCAGCCGAGCACACACCTCTCGGTAACACAATAGATCAATGGGGATGTTCACGACAAGGCTGCGAGCTGCCATGCTGCTAGCGACAGCTTTCCCCGTGGATGGAAACCACTGCCCAACAGTGTTTGCATCGAAGGCGGGATGGGTAGCCCGTCGCGCTCTACTATTATCATGATCAACACCTGTGAGCGACAACATGTATATTATCGTACTGTAAGCGACTCAACTTACTCAAGACTCACACGTCGAACGACTCAGAGACCAACACAATAACTCCTCCGTTAGCGAGACAGACATTGCACAGACTTCGCCGGTCGCGCGAAGTGAGAGCAAATTGCTTCGCTGAATCCCCGCGGGGTCGCTTGTCGAGCTTCTTTACCCTCTATGCCTCCCGAAAACATCAACGGCGAGATCCTCCGCCTCTTGCCTGTTTTTGCAATCACAAATTCCTTAAACACTGGATCCACGCGTTTCTGTTTGGGTAGCCCGATGAAACCTCCACCTACCCACAGCCCTGTACGCTTGGTGTACGCGTCCTGCTTGGGGATGATCGTGGGAAAATGCGGGTGAGAATCGTCCGGTGTTAAGTACCCACCATACCAGAATGGTTCGAACACAAAATCTGGGACTTTCCACATTCCACGCAATCGTGAGCTCGAGGGATTTTCGATGTAAAAGGGGCAGCCAAGTGTGCGCAAGGCTTTGTCCAGTTGTCTCACGAGATTTACCGCACGTTGTTGGAACTCGGGATCGGCTTCAGCCTTCGTGGCCCAATAGCGCGCGCCTGCCCGACTTAAATCCGTACACGGTGGATACGCCATAGCGAAAGCGACCTCACGACACCTGAAGTCCGCCATCGCCGATTCCAAGATCGAAGAATCGGAAAGATCGAATCCGTGGAGGTGAATACCATCGCCAGTGACAGTGTGGCCGGTTGGGTGCCGGATATCGTAAGCATGGCACTCGTACCCTCTCGCGTTCCACGGCGCCAACCCAAGCGTCGAGTAATCGAAAAAGCTGAGCACGACTCGAGCGAGCGGGTCGCTGCCGGTTGTTTCATGCTGCTGCAATGTGAGTTGTGGCTCGATGCATGGCGCGATCTTTGTAGGCAAGCGAAACGCGCTCGCTGCAGCCTCAAGCGCGGTTGCGATGGCGTTTGTACGTGTAGTGTCCATTACTGTACGAGCTGTCGGTCGATCAGACTCGATTGCTGGCAGGGAGTAGGTCGAGTTAGCGGTGGCGTGGCGCGGCGGCGCGGCGGGGCAAAGCACGTACGGCGTGGCGAGGCGTCGACAGCCGCGTTTACCGCCGCTGTCGTCGATGCTTCTCAACATGTGTCTCGTGCATCCAATCCTCGATCTCGTGTCGTGCACGACGACGACGTATATTCGCACCGAAAGGCGAGCGGAGAGACAAGCGAATGTACTGCTGCTGCCGCTGGTGCTGCTGCTGTTGCTGGGTAAGAGAGGCAAGACGCGAGCGAGGTGACGGGAAACAGGGCATCTGCCGAGTAAAAGAAGCAAGACGCGCGCGGACGCCGCGGATCCATCGTACTCGCCGACAGCGTCGAGCACTTTATCGACAGCCGCATCTGAAAAGAGTCTGTATTCAATCCCATCTCGAATGCGGATGCGCGTCTCGTGTGGAATGTGGCCACACTGCACTCTTCCACGGAATGGCGAAGAGGCCACAAAAACTGTAGTTGTCAGACCGCCTGTATACATTGCCACGGAGCGGAGCACGCGCGGATCGTTCCGACAGACGCTGTGCCAAGCCTTGCAAACGCATGAGGCAGTCGCGAAGGTGCTTGGACCAATGTTGCCTCTTAGGATGTGCGAGACGAGGTCGATGTCCGTCGCGACAGCGGCGATGGCTCCCGTGGAGCCGTCGTCGATGCGCTGCGGCACGTGCTGCGACCGTTGATCGCGGTGCGCGTGCTTTGTGGCATGGGCGTGTGGTTGAAGCATCGGGCGGTCGAACGGTCACGCACGACCGCCCCGCCGTACCTGCGTGGGGTGCTGGAGGACTGCGCCCTAGGCGGTGGCGGTGGCGGTGACGGCGGTTCGGTTAGCCGGAAGTAGTAGTCGAGATAGCGGTGGACAGCCGCGTTTACCGCCGCTGTCGTCGATGCTTCTCAACATATGTCTCGTGCATCCAATCCTCGATCTCGTGTCGTGCACGACGACGACGTTTCTTCGCACCGAAAGGCGAGCGGAGAGACAAGCGAATATGCTGCTGCTGCCGCTGTTGCTGCGGCTGTTGCTGGGTAAGAGAGGCAAGACGCGAGCGAGGTGACGGGAAACAGGGCATCTGCCGAGCCCTGACACCCTGACAGGTCAGGGCTCGTTCCGGCGATCGTTCCGGCGATCGTTCCGGCGATCGTACCGGCGGCGGCGAAGTCGATCCCTCGAGCTGCTACCGGGGTGTCGGGGTGTCGGGGTGTCGATGTCGATGTCGAATTTTCGTTGCGATGTCGATGTCGAGGCTGGGGGGGGGGGGTAGGAGAAGGAGGGACAAGGAGGAACGGTGCGGGTCTGTCGAACTCTCGAGCTGTCAGGGTGTCAGGGTGTCAGGCCTGCAGCCAAACTTCTCCCCGCATCATCGACATAACAAAACTTCTCTCGATGTCGATGTCGATGTCGATGTCGATGCGATGTCGAGGCGGCGGCGGAGGGGTAGGAGAGAGAGGAAAAGCGCGGCTGCGAGGCCGATGAGCCGCCGCGCCTCCGCGCGAGTGCGAGTGCGGGTCTGTCGCTCTCTCGAGCTGTCAGGGTGTCAGGGTGTCAGGCCTGCAGCCAAACTTCTCCCCGCATCATCGACATAACAAAAC
>CATOSE010000313.1:0-18567 GCA_951812265.1 Taphrorychus bicolor | reverse complement strand
CCTGAGTGTTATCGTTGACATTGTTCGTACGGCATCTGTCAGGAAATTCTCGAAAGACTCACTAGCGGATACGTTGTTCATGAATACTCCACTGAGTTTCGCGTTTCTTCCCGCCCTCTTCGCTGTCAGTGCGTTGACTCAACCTGTTTATGTCTGCCTCGGAGCCGCCGTTGGTGTAGCCGAACATTTCATCATCGGTAGTACACACTATGATGACGGCTATAGTGGTAATGTCTTGCTCGGGACGGATGTTCCTGAGGAAGCAGGAATGCCGGCGTGGCTCGGATCACACTGGGCCGCAGAGCAGCATGCTACATCTTTCTGGGCTCGCCGCAAATACAGAGTGTCGGTAGAGAAGCGGAAATCTTCCATGTGAATAATCGTGTACACGATGATATTCACATGATACAATAGCTACAGTAGATGCGAAGAAGTGCCGAGAGCTTCGCGTTCCAGGAATCGATCGGTGAGGTTAGCAACCTTGGCTGCGGTGGTCTTCCGTAGCCGAAACAGCGAGGGCTATATGCTATGGGCATCACGATGATGCCCATAGCATGCTCGAGTAGTGAAAAAATGTGTGTGATATTATAGGTTATGATTGCATGCGAGATTCGTATAATGGTAATACAGCGGCTTCCAAACCCGAAAATGTGGGTTCGATTCCTTCATCTCGTGCGGGTGCTTAATAAGCACTGAAATATAACGTAGAAAGCTTAAGTCTCATGTTGTCTATACTATATGACCTATCCGGAGAGCCGAAAGCACATCGCGCTGGCTCGAGGGTTCCGGAAATGTGGGCCGGCGTTTATGTGATGGCATGGTTACTGATATTTGTAGCCCTACTGCTGGCGTCGCCGGTACTACTCATAGTCATGATGGTTACCATTTCGGTTTTGAGCGTCACTGTTATCGGTGCGAAGGTCGCGGTTTTCCGTCATGCCGACGAATTATCCGAAATAAAACATAAGCAGAAATCATTGTCGTAATGACGTGATATAATAATAGAAGTTGATTATAGAGTAAGAAATTGCGTTATAGTTACTAAGAGGGTAAAACCTCTAATGGGGAATTAGCTCATCAGGAAGAGCACTTGTCTTGCAAACAAGAGGTAAGGGGTTCGAGTCCCCTATTCTCCACCGTGGAGTAGAGAAGTTAGGCCATCTCACTAGGTTCATATCCTAGGAATCGTGGGTTCGAATCCCACCTCCGCCACCACCACTACAATCATCAAGAAGGAGTTGAGAAGCATGTTGAAATACGTCGGTAATTCACACCTGAATCGTACTTTTCCCAAGTACGATATTCTTGCATGCCTCTCGGCTGATATTTAATTGTTATAAAGACGATTAACAGAACCCGAGAAGCTTATGTTTCTCGGGTTTTTTGCATCTGTGGCGGAACGGAATACGCGCCGGTTTCAGGTACCGGTATCCTGTACGGGATATGAGGGTTCGAATCCCTTCAGATGCACTGTGTACACCTCAGGGGGTACATGATATACTTGATTTTGACGCTGTCGAGCTAGATCCTACGAAGACCCGTCTACGATTGACGGTGAGAGGATCATTCGGTTCGAGCAGTGTACAAGATCAAGGATATGTGCTAGAATATGTATACTAGCTGGTTGTGGCCGGCGCTTGATATTTGACAATTGAATTGTGGTCAGAGGTTTTCATTTGATGGAAATCTGTGACCTTATGGAGATATGGCAGAGCGGTCTAATGCGTTCGTCTTGAAAGCGAAAGTGGGTGAAACCACCGGGGGTTCGAATCCCTCTGTCTCCGCTGTAATTCCTTGTCGGGAATTATACATTCTTATTAAGCCGGCAAGTCTTAATAAGAATGTGTTGTGCAGGTGTAGTGTAGTTGGAAACACAACTGACTTCCACTCAGTTATCGCCGGTTCGAGTCCGGTCACCTGTTCCATGAGGATACTCGCCTCTTCTTAAGGGCATGCGGTATTGAAACCAAGGCCTTGGTTTCAGCGATTATTGCAATCGCCCTCGCTAAATTTCATTACTCTTATAGAGTGTGAAGATTGTTCGCAATCAATTGCGAACTATGGCTGTGTAGCTCAACGGTAGAGCGGCGCCCTGTCACGGCGTGTCACGAGCGGGTTCAACTCCCGTCACGGTCGCAGATCACTGATGAAAATAAGTGACAAAGCTGGAATTCAACACTGTGATGTTGACAGGTAACCTCATAGACACCTGGTCATTCTAGAGTATACGGGTAACGCAGACGCGGTATACACTATTTTCACCGAATATAGCGGTAATGCCTTCTTAGCTCAGTTGGAAGTAGCAGCTGATTCTTAATCAGCGGGTCCTCGGTTCGATCCCGAGAGAAGGCACGTATGAGCTGTCGTCTAAGATTCGTGTAAGCGTGCGGACGGCACAAGGTATATATAAGTCACTTTGCCGCATAGTCCACAGGCCCAACGTGCGGATACACTTCATGTGTAGTGTGTGCCCTATGATGAGCTCAGTCATAGGGGTTTCGCGGGAAGCCGTATCAGCATACGGTGTGTACTAAGGCCAGAGCATTATCGGGGTGTAGCGCAGCTTGGTAGCGCGTCTCTTTCGGGGAGAGAAAGTCGCAGGTTCAAATCCTGTCACCCCGACCATGATTCACCGGTGGTGAGTCGGTCGTATATGGGTAGTTATGCAAATGGATGAAGCACGGTGACTGTAAATCACTTACGTCAGATACACTGGGGGTTCGAATCCCTCACTGCCCACTATAAGCCCTTGTAACCCAATTGGAAGAGGTAACGTGTTTAGAGCGCGTTCAGTGTGGGTTCGAATCCCTCCAGGGGCACTCATGAAAATCATATGGTCCTATAGCTCAGTGGAAGAGCACTTGGTTTACACCCAAGGTTGTCGGGGGTTCGAATCCCTCTAGGACTACGTAATGGCCCTTGCGGCCGGTACACCATGTTACAACAAGTCCTTGGGTGCTGATGGTTTGTGGCCAGTCCCTTATGCCATAAGGATAAACTCGATTCCGGAGTGAAAGCAGACGGTCATAGAGAAGATTTCTCTGTTACTTGTTGTAACGTATGCTCTTGTAGCCCAACGGAAGAGGCAGTGGTCTAAGAAGCCATACAGTGTGGGTTCAAATCCCTCCGAGAGCACGAGCACATGTCAGTATGTGCGATAATGGAGATGTGGCTGAGCGGCTTAAGGTGGCTCCCTGCTAAGGAGTTGTGCATACTACGTGCACCGGAGGTTCAAATCCTCTCATCTCCGCTGTGGTCACTATGACCATGTTATGCCCCTTTAGCTCAGTTGGAAGTAGCAGCTGACTTTTAATCAGCGGGTCCTCGGTTCGATCCCGAGAGGGGGCACTTTCGTGACATGATTCATAGTCATGGAGTAGGTTGGCCAGTCCAACTATTTTAGTTTACTACTGCAAGTTTGCTGAGCATACCATGTGATGACGTAGGAACATGGTTGCTTCGGTGCTGCTTGTCCCAGATGTAACATCTGAGTATTCGATTACTGTCGATACTCGGCATGGTCTGGATAAGGCGTAGCAGTGCTGCAGTACGGTAATTACTAGTCGTAAGCTCTTCGGAATGTGGGGTAGTGGTTGCCCACCTGGTTTGGGACCAGGGCCGTATGGCATACGCAGGTTCGAATCCTGTCATTCCGACTGTGACGTGTACGAAAGTGCACCGTCATGCTAGAATGATGACATTAGCTGAATCGTTCTATGGAGGATACCGATGAAGATTGAAGTGCCTGCCGGCCTTGGCGGATACGAAAGTGTTGATTACGTTGTTTCGAGTGTCTCGGAGCTCGCTAGGAGTAACGAGACAGCTTTGCTCGCATACAATGTCATCATCGACAATGGCGGTACAGACAATCCTCGTATGGTATCCCGAGCTCTGGATCGTTTCATTACGGTTCCAGCATTCTTCACTCTTGATCGTGAATTGCTGGAAAGCGTCAATGATGCCTTCAAGAATATTTTGTCGCGTCAGTGACGCTGTATGCCAGGTTATCTCAGTTGGAAGAGAGCTCGGTTGAAGCCCGAGAAGCACAGGTTCGAGTCCTGTACCTGGCACGCTGTACCTTAATCCCCTATAGCATAATTGGCAGTGCAACGGGCTGTTAACCCGTGGAGAAATCCTGTTCTGGTTCGAGTCCAGATGGGGGAGCTATGAACTAGGTGGTTCAGATCGTGTGATGCAGATCACACGATAAGGATTGTACTTTGAGTCGAGTACCTGTTATTGTAGTAATTAACAGGTTGTTGGTAAGTGAATTTGCTCGCAGAGACGCCCGCCGACTCGGTGTTAATTACTGGCTCCAGCTGGTATTCGCTATTTGACAATTCAATGGACGTGTGGCCAAGTTGGTAAAGGCACCTCGCTGATAACGAGGAGATGCGATGGTTCGATCCCATCCACGTCCACTAGATTGTGGAAACATAGTCTAATAGTTTTACGTTGATATGTGTATGGTGGCCGCGCCTCGATGCCCCAGGTTGCGGATAGCCCTCTCCATTGACTATCACTTAACGGTGAGAATAATCCACTAAGGGCACAGTGGGTTTGCGTAAATTCATGTCGCGTTGGAGTAGTGGTTATCTCGTCTGACTCTCAATCAGAAGATCGCGGGTTCAAATCCCGTACGCGATACTCATCACGTGAGACGACGTGATTGTATGCCTCGGTAGTTCAGTCCGGCCAGAACGCAACTCTTGTAAAGTTGATGTCACCGGTTCGAATCCGGTCCGGGGCTCAAAGTGAGGCACGTTTTCACTGTATGATTTAGTTCCTCTAGTTCAAAGGCAGAACACCAGCACAGTCTGGAGATGTACAGGGTTCGAATCCTTGTGGGAGCACGGTAATAGTAGCTTAATTGGTAAAGCTTCGGATTGTGATTCCGGAAGATGCGGGTTCAAATCCCGTCTATTACCCCAAATGCGGGAGTAACTCAGTTGGAAGAGTACCACCTTGCCAAGGTGGATGCCGCGGGTTCAAGTCCCGTCTCCCGCTCGCTGGTTGGGTCTTTCGTCCATCGGTAAGATTGCTGGTTTTTGTTCCGGCAGAGCAGGGTTCGACTCCCTGGGGACCCGCGTTGACCGGAGAAAAATCCGGCCTGAGGTGAAAATCCTTATTTGGCGCGATCGCTGTACTGGTACTGGCAGCTAGACTTTCAATCTAGTGTCCTCTAAAAGGATTGCGGGTTCGATTCCCGTTCGCGCTACGTGTAGTAATCTGGGAGATGATTCTCCTTTTGCCTCGGTACACCCTCTGGCTACGAACCAGTTGAAAGGTTAATGGAAACATGTAGGTTCGAATCCTATCCGGGGCACGTGCATATGGGTCTATATTAGTACGCTAATATAGACCCATATTTGGTTTATCACAGGATGGAGAAGGTCATGTTTGATCCGACAGAGATTGCTCTTCGGGGCTCTTCGTCAGAAGATCCGCGGGTGAAGCGTCTGAACGGGTACACTGCACATGGGAATATTCGTATTGATGTTCCCGTTATCTCACAGGTTGAAGGCAATCTGTGGCAGGGCGGTTGCATCAGTGGCCTTGTACTTCCTGAGGATATCTGCCACATTGTTTCTCTATACAAGTGGCAGTCGTACCGCATCGACCATGATCTCAACAGTGAGCCCCTCGTCGTCACTGCGTACGACAATGTTGAGCAGGACCCCTCTGAGTTCATCGACATTGCCAGGCAGGTCAAGGAGAAGGCAGATGATGCTCCGACTCTGGTTCACTGTCAGGCCGGCCTGAATCGGTCAGGTGTTGTCGCAGCCCTGGTTCTCATCATGAACGGCTACGAGCCCCAGGAAGCCATCGATAAGCTTCGTGAGAAGAGAGGTCCTGCAGTCCTCTGTAACCCGGCTTTCGAGTCGTGGATTCAAGGACTGGATGTCGCCGATGTGCGGTAGCGGTTTTCTCTGATAATGTTTCATGATATTATTAGAGAAGTGGTAACGCCCCAGTGATTTTTCGTCGGTCGGGTCACTGGGGTTTTTGGGCCGGCGCACGTTACGGATACGACGTGGATACACGACCGGGTGTCAAGGATAGGCATTCGTATCGTATGTACATCAAGGGTACTATCCACACCCGAGTATCCTTCAATGCTCTATAGTGTAATCGGCAACACTACTGATTCTGAATCAGTCATTCTAGGTTCGAGTCCTAGTAGAGCAGCGTCTGATTGTACATGCCGCCGGCATAATGATACAGTCGATTATGGTTGTGTAGCCCAATTGGAAGAGGCACTGGATTCAAAATCCAGACAGTGTGGGTTCGAGTCCCACCACGACCACGCACGAGAAATCATGCACCTGTGGCCTAATCGGTAAGGGCGCCTATCTTATAAATAGGAGATAGTGGGTTCAAACCCCACCAGGTGTACTAGTTGTCACTGTCAGATTTGTCACCTTCCAGTGATAGCTTTCATGGGCTATTTATTGGCGGGCTCCCTAGAAATCCTCGAAGGACGTTGGGAATGCACAGGGTTCGAATCCCTGATGGTCCACTTTAATCCCCGATGCTATGTTGGCACAAGCACTCTGGCTTTGAACCAGAGAGACGTAGGTTCGATTCCTGCTCGGGGAGCGCAGTACCAATGGAGATGTGGCTGAGTGGTTTAAGGCGATCGCTTGGAAAGCGGTTGTACGTAGAAATGCGTACCGGAGGTTCGAATCCTCTCATCTCCGCGTTTGTGCCCGTAGCTCAGTGGATAGAGCACCTGTTTCCGAAACAGGACGTCGTAGGTTCGAATCCTATCGGGCACACATTGCCAGTTTAGCTCAGTTGGAAGAGCGTCTCACTCGTAATGAGAAGGTCGCGAGTTCGATCCTCGCATCTGGCTCGCTGCTTCTATAGTTCAGTGGCAAGAACACTGTCTTGGTAAGACAGAGATTCGGGTTCAATTCCCGGTAGAAGCTCGTTGTTCACTGTATCCGACGTATGGTGAATGCACTATATAGATATGAGGTTATCCACGGTGGGTGACCTCATATGTCAACAATAAGGAGATTATACATGCTACATTCCGTTGCTTCGACAGTTGCTGCTTACGCACCCAATACGAGCCCGTCCGCTCTTCTTTTCGACCTTCACCTTTTCATCTCTCAGATCACAGGCGGATTGCTTCCTTTCCCTGACGGCTGGGGTCCGGGTCAAGCTCACTAAAGAAACCCAATACCTGGAGGTGCCTGCGGAAATCCTTACTCCGCCTGGTAGAAGAGAGGCCAACTTCGGAGAGTTCCGCGTTGCGGTGAGCCCGAAGCAAGATCTCTTTTAGAACGTAGTAGGCGTTCCCCTCGTTTGCCCTTATAGCCCAATTGGAAGAGGCGCCGCACTTAAAATGCGGTTGTTCTCGGTTCGAATCCGAGTAGGGGTACGTGGTCTAGGATAGACCTCATAAAAATGTAACTGTTGTGTCGAATGTCATGATAGTATGTATTCAATGCCTTTGTAGCTCAGGGGATAGAGCGTCCGTTTCCTAAACGGTAGGTCGCAGGTTCGAATCCTGCCTGGGGCACTTCCATGGATTACGTTATGCATGTAAATGTAACCCTAAAAAATAACGAAGTCGGATAACTTCGTGGCAAGATATGCGGTGTTGCACACTTCATATCAGTGATGTAGCTCAACGGCAGAGCGGGGGATTTTAATCCCTGGCGTACTACACCTATCCGGATTAAATGTTGTAGTAGAGCGGGTTCGACTCCCGTCATCACGCAATCTATACAATAGAAACCATTAAGGAAAACTAGATGCTATTGTCAGAAGTTTTTGCTAAAACTCCGCAAACGGCCGAGGAAGTACCGGAGTGGTTCAATCTAGCTAGAACGCGCTGCATCGATAACCAATGCTGGCGTTGTGGCCTGACATTAGAAAATTTGTACTCGTTGAATCGTGATACCGCGGAGTGGACAGTTCATTTTCCTGTTAGCGGCCAAAATATTCTTATCCAATCCTGCTGCCGCAATACCGCCGATATGTGTAAAAAAGTTATCGACGATTTTTTCCCAATCATTATACACATGGCCTAAAATCTATATTGTTAACCTGAGAGGTAGTAGTGCAACGGAATGCTTTCTGGTATGGTTTCACAAGTGTTTCCCTCTACCATAATCCTCGTCACTACAAGTACACCAAAGAATTGTTTAACGATGATTTTATTAGACAATGCAGCATGGGGCAGTTCACATTCTTCTTTTCAATAATTATTAGTCTTATAATTGAAGCAGTTGCTTTAACGTTTCAGTGGAATTGTGTTATGTATGCTGTTCTCGCATTTATTATATTCATTCAAACATTTTCAACTGTAGTTGCCATCAAGATGTTTCCATAATTTCTTCGTTGGTTTCCGCTATCGAAAAGGAGTCTGAGTATAAGCCTCGAGGCCCGCAACGGGTGGCATCGTACTTTTCAGCTGGCTGGCAGAAATGAATGGTTCGATTCCATTCTGAAAAACATTGAAAAATAGGTGGAGCACATAAGATATCTTATGTGCTCCACCTATTTTCTTATGTGCTCCCGCGCGGCATTATTGAGTAAAATGGAGGAGGATGATTAGTATGGCAAATACCGCTAACAGGAAATCACAGTCACATCTACAGTACGTCAGAAACAGTCGTGGTGAGAGAGTGAAGAACCTGGCTTACAAACCGCCGGCCCGAGGCAAGAAAGCCCGCACGATTGACCTGATGCCCGCTACCGCACCTCTTAGACCGCTCAAGAATATGAATAGCTTTGAACTCGCCATAGAGTTGTCGAATGAGCTGAATTCAGAGAAGGTGAGTACAGCACTCGACCTTGCGTCTTTTGCTCATCGCGGTCAGATCCGCAAGGAATTCCGACTGGGAAAGCCTATTCGGGACGACTATATCATCCATCCTCTACGTAATGCCGTCCGCACAATCCGGTGGGGCGGAGATGAGGATCAAGCTGTCATAGCATTGCTTCACGATACTCTCGAGGACGCCCCGGAAAAGATCAGTGAGTATACGCGAGAAGCTGACCCAGTACATGGATTGACCAAGCTATTTGGATCCCGTGTTACGAGAGGAGTAGTAGGTCTATCAAATATACCTGGAGCTGATTATAGAGATAAGGCGAGTAAAGCAGCTGCCGAAAACGATGATGTTTTGTGGGGTAAGGCAGTTGACTTGAAAGACAACGCCGGCTCCCTCGGATATATGCCGGATAGTCCTCGTCGCAGGAAGCTCATTGACAAGTACTCTCCCCTTGTGCGCGATATGATCGCTATTTCCAGAGGAAAACAGGGCGCTGAGAAAATCCATGAAGCAATGGTGGAAGTCGATGAATTGTTAACATCGCTTAAGGCAAACTGAGGTTAAGGGTTACAGTACGTGAGTGAGTGTGTTATAATTCAATATGTCGGTGTGGCCGAATGTTTAGGCGACGGTCTGCAAAACCGTTAATGCGGGTTAGAATCCCGTCACCGATTCCAGCCCTATCTTGCGGATCATGGTCTGGGATTTCTACTCCCATAACGCGGGTTCAACTCCCGCATAGGGCTCTGAGATAATAATGGAACCTGCGTACCGATACGTAGGTTCCATTATTATTTTATGTTAAGGTAGGATTCTGATATCCATCTATGAAAGGATGACAATGACGAAAGTTCCTTCTCAGCGGCGTGACATTAGCCCATTGACCATAGGTGGTATCGCCATCGTCCTTGTTATCGTACTCGCGGTCGGTTCATGGGTGTATGTGTCGTTTACGTCGAAGGAAGACAGCGAGGAATCCGCTGACAAGACATTGTCATCGCTGGCTCTCTACACTACAGGTGAATCATCCGCACCGACCATCGACATCATCGAAGACTTCATGTGTCCGTCATGTAAAGCTTTCGAAGCGGCATATGGTGATGCTCTCAAGGAGAAAGTTGATGCCGGCAAGCTGAGGATAAGGTATCACTTCGTCAATATTCTGGATCAAGCGAGCTTCTCTAAGGATTATTCGACGCGTGCTCTCGCGGCATCTTTGTATATTGCTCACAATGATCCTGATGCGTGGCCGGCATGGCATGAAGCAATGTATGCTAACCAGCCTGAAGAGAACGGCGATAAAGACTTGACGAGCAATCAGATTGCCGATATTGCCATCACTGCTGGTGTTCGGCGTGACGTCGCCCAGTACACAAGAAGGATAGGTCCTCTCATCCCAGCTGCTGAATCGAGTGCAAACGATGTCATCGAATATGTGGAGAACAATGTCGGTACGGTTTCCACACCTACGGTGCTCTATAAGGGGAAAGATGTCAAGCTTACGGCAGATTGGTTGAATCATGTCCTATAATTCACATTGGCTATCGTTTCTGCTCGCCCTCGAGAGGCTGTATTCGTCGAAAGCGCACGTTCCGCGTAGAGTTGTTTTCAATCGAAAAACGTTGAAAATATCTTCTTCCGTTTTGTCTTTGCTATTATGGTTAAGTGTCGGATGGATTATCGCTTCGATGTTCATCTATCCGGGCAATGAGTTACCGTTATTACCTGGGACACTATTTTTGTTCTCCGCTATTTATATCTTAGTCACTGCCATTGGCTGGTGGTTCGCTCGACGAAAATTGTGGAAAATTAGAATCGCGAACAATTAGCACTCACGACGTGATATAATAGTTAAGGAAATGTGGCTGAGTGGCCTAAAGCGGCAACTTCGAACGTTGTTGTGCTAATATTGCACCGGGGGTTCAAATCCCTCCATTTCCGCCATGCGGGTATAGTGTTTAACGGTAACATGCCAGGCTTCCACCCTGGAGTTGCGGGTTCGAATCTCCGTTACCCGTTCCATGTCTTTGGCAACGTAGACGTAGTACATTATGTACGATATAACATGTTGTGAGCTTGTCCTCTCTCAAAGGACGCCAAGGCCGTATAGCTTAATGGAAAAGCGTCCGTCTCATAAGCGGATTATCCGGGTTCGACTCCCGGTATGGCTACAGAATAAGCCCAGAAAAGCTATCTGATATAATTCATATCAGATAGCTTTTCTATATAAAGGAGTGTATATGACGAATAAAGATCTGACAATGATAGGGCTATTGATCGACAGCAGTGGATCTATGAGGCCGATCAAAAAGGACATGGAAGGCGGAATAGCAACCTTCTTGGAAGACCAGGAGAAAGCGGAAGGTGACGTTGTCGTAACTCTTGCCGAGTTCAATTCCGAATACAGGGTAGTGCACAGTGATTCCACTGTTGCAGAGGTGAAGAACTACACGATGGTACCTCAGCATTTTACTGCGTTGTATGACAGCATTGGCAAGTTCGTTACATCTATCGGTGCATCACTGAACAAAAAGGCAGAGGAAGACCGTCCCGGTAAAGTAGTGATTGTCATTGTAACAGATGGTTACGAGAATGCTTCGGTGGAATGGACACAGACAGCAGTTAATGAACTCATCTCCAAGCAGACTGATGAGTTCAGCTGGGAGTTCGTATTCCTGGGAGCGAATCTTGATGCCGTCGATGTTGCATCCGGTCTTGGCATCCGTGCCGACAACGCATTGACGTATGCACCGTCCAGCAGAGGAGTGGCTAACTCTATGGCCTCGCTGAGTAGCTACGTTAGTGAAGCGCGGAGCGGTCGTTCCGC
Organism: Taphrorychus bicolor; assembly: GCA_951812265.1. Classification (NCBI taxonomy): domain Eukaryota; kingdom Metazoa; phylum Arthropoda; class Insecta; order Coleoptera; family Curculionidae; genus Taphrorychus; species Taphrorychus bicolor. The sequence continues at coordinate 6,948 of CATOSE010000313.1, read as the reverse complement.
AGCTTTCACAGATAGTGACCGCATACAGGCTGATTCATCATAGTAAAGTCTAAATAAGTAATGCTCCCACACAATTGCGTGGGAGCATTACTTATATCCGGATGTCATTTGATCCGGGGCTGCTGATATATTTGTGCTGTGATATAATCAAAAATAATGACAATTCAGGGCCGCATGAAGGAGATAGATGTCGAAGCAAAGACGTCCAGTAGATACCCGTGAGGATCTAGGGACGGTAACGAGCGCACGTTCCAGGCCGACTCATACCCGGAAGTCGTCAAAACGAGCGACACGTCGCGGCAAGGATATGACGATCAAGACGGCCAAAAGGGCGATCATCCTGTACAGACTGTTCGGTCTCATGTGTGTAATTCTCGTTGTGACAGCCGCCTATGTGGCGAACATGTGGGTCGAGGACGAAAAAGACGGGGCGTTCGCCACAGGGCATTCCCAGGGTATTGACGATGCGGTCAGTCAGTACAAGAAGGTGAAGCTGCCGACGTCCAACCTCGCCCTTATCGGAACGAACACTGAAGCATTATCGAACTATGCCAATGAATACGGTGTCCCTGGTGCGGTCGGCCGCGTAGTTCTCACAAATCCCCAGCTCATCGGTATCCAGCAGCCGCTGGGACAGATAACCTCGAGTGTCGCGATCGTCAACGCGTGCTACCTCAAACCTGTCAAGCCGAAGCCGATCAACTATTCGGTCAGAGTGGTCATGACGACACAGGATGTCACTGTTCTGAATCCTGATTGGGTTGTCAGCTCTATCGCTCTCGTGGGACGTGATTGCTCATGACAGAGGTTAAACCGAGCCGGCTTGTACTGTTGTTCCTGGTGTGTATTGCTCTCATAGGTGCACTCGTTTTTCAGGCGCAGCATATTGTCGGTGTATCCAAGAGTATCAGCAAGACCCCGGATCATCTCATATACGAGTATGTCGATGTGGTCAACCGGGCCGTCGATAAAAAAGCGGATGTCGAAGATGTCGACAAGAGGATCGATGAGATTGCCGCTCCTCAGCTCGCGAATTACCTCAAATCTCTTCGTAACCTTCCCGATTATCTGAAGGATCTGTCGTACTCCAACCCTTTGATTTCCATCAAAAGTATGAATGTCGATTCCGAGTACTGGCCTGGCCATTCTCCCGTCTATCATGACAACGGCAAGGATTCAGTCAACGGCGAAAAGCTTCGTCACACACCGGGCATGGGTAAGCTGGAAGGCTACAAATCAGTTATTGCATATCGCGGCTGGGGAGTATTCATAAGGAACAACAAGGGTGAAACAGTACTCCTGAGGTTCATTGCTGTGGTATCACGCATATCGAACGGTGAACCGTGGAAAGTCATATCCGTTCTTCCTTATTCGGCTCAAGGCGATAAACCGGTGGTGAACCCATGACATTGACGACATTACGGAAAATCATTCTCGTCTTTCTTTCCACGTTAGCGATCATCAACGTCATCGTGGCCCTGGTGATCGTATTCGGCGGCCCCGACAAGGATCAGTACAAGGGCGATGTCGATGTACCTCAGATAGTTACGTCAACAGGCATATCACCCGACCAGGCAGAACCCGCGGCGAAAATAGCTGTCGAGGCATATCAGCGCGGCTGGTACCATCTGCTTCACGATACGCAGATAACGGATATATCCGATCTCGGTCCCGTAGAGGACAATGCCCCTATTTCCAAATTCCCTGTTATCGAAGCGATCAACAATCGTGTTATTCAGGGTGATTCCTTCGTGGGTCCTAGGCGTATAGTAGATGCTGTGTACGTTACCAAAAACAAGGCAGGCAACGTCGTCGCGACAGCATGTGAGTATCAGAAGAATGGTGATATGCGTCTCATCACAGATACGGGTAATGCCGATACACTAGACGGGATAACCGGCTGGAGGGTAACGGTCGATACCACGAATGGTAAAAAGACAATAACGGAAATAGTCAATAACTATGAGACATGTAAGAAAATCAAGGGGCTGGTGAAATGACAACGAATATTTTTGAAGAAGATCAATTCGACGAGGATGTTGCTGTCGATCCAGAACCTGAGGAAAAAGAATGGGTTCCAGAGAAAAGGTACAAGAAGTCCAATAAGTCCAATTGGCTCATTCTGGTCGGTTCCGTAGCATTCGTTCTCATCGCTATCGTCATTGTCACCAATGTCATCGCCGGCATCACATACTCGTCCGCGAAGACAACATTGAAGTCGTTCAACGAGAGTACTCAGGGTTTGCACTACATTGCGGTTCAGAAGAACACCATTAACGACCTGAACGAGACATACAGCGACACAACCGACAAGGAAGTGAAGAACAGCATCGGGCATGCTCGTCAGGTTGTAGAGGCGATCAGGGCCGGCGGTGAGCTGAAGCCACTGGAGATCGGTTTGGATCCACAGGAATCCGCCAAGCGTGTCACTCTGTACTTCTCGTTGTGTGACCTAGTAGCCGAGGTGCCGACAACGAATACGAACATGACGACAATCAGTTTGGTGACGGGATGCCAGGAGTACAAGAACAGGGTGAAGGATATATCATCGAAGTTCAGTACCTACAAGGGAATGCAGAAAGTGAAATTCATGGTAGTGCCTTTCGTGGCTCCACTATCGGATGACATGCCTGCCCTATTTACAGCGGCGGGATAAATGAACAGAGTATCTTTCATATACAGCAAAATCTCCAAAAGAACGAAGATCCTCACACTGTTGATTATCGCCCTCCTCGCGGTATCGGGGCTATATGTGTCGTCATTCTTCACAGGACCAAAAGACGTTGTACGGCCTGGAGCCCATCTTCTTATCGAAACAGCTGGTAAACAAAGAGTGTGTACTGCCGCTGGTACGATAACCGCCGGTGCCAACGTGTACGCGATAACCGCAGGGCATTGTGGTCCTCCCGGAACGAAGGTGAAAGAATACACCTCGGGATACCGCGGTAAGCTGACTCTAGGTGAGATTGTGTACTCCAGTGTGTACGAAGCGGCGGGTGATCTGAACGGTGACTGGGCGATCGTACGTATCGATCGTAGCTATGGCGAACCCGCCGGCCCCGAGTATCATGACTATCCCGTATCCGATACGGCCGTGTCACGTGGTCAGGGTGTGTGCAAGGTGGGAGTGACCACTGCTACGACATGTGGTAGCATCATGGATTCGGATCCGAGCACTCTTGTTTCCGTCAATTACACCGAAGGATCGAAAACAGGGTCGTTCCCTTCCGCGAAAATCTGTGCAGAGCACGGGGATTCGGGTGCACCGCTGATTATCCGCAGCAAGGTCATCGGAGTCCTGTCATCCATAGATGATGTACGAAGTAACTGCCAGAATTCCGTCGTGTACTACACACCTATGAAATTGATACTGGACAGTGCGGCAAATGTATTGAAGGAAAAAGTCAATATAGTCGATACCAACAAGTAAGGAAGCAATTCCATGTCTAAGCAATTGCTCAGCGAAAAGATAGAGTTACTCGCAAAAGACCTTCCTCAAAGTGAGCAGATGGTGTTTCTCGCTATGGCCATGAGGCGTGCCACAACCCTGAAGGAAAAAGGTCTGAGCGATAACGCTATTCTTGCGTCATTCGGTGACGAGTCGGCCGCCCGAAAAGAGAAATCGCTTATTCATAAGTTCTTCAGATCACGCTGGACAATTGTTTCCGTCATCGTAGCTGTCGCCGTTCTCAGTATCGCAGGCACGGTGTCATGGAGGATGGTGACCAATTCCATAACCCCTGATGGAGTCAAAGCCTTGGGGATCAATCAGACGGAGCCAGCCGATACCAAAGAGAGTTCCGTAGAGGAGTACGGCGATACTGAGAACATCCTGTTCGTCGGAACGGATTTCCGCGATGGTAAGAACAAGTTCGGTGAAGGAACACAGGATCAGGTCGAAGGTAAAAGAACCGACGCATTGATGCTGATTATGATACCCAAGGACAGGTCGAGGATTACCGCCATATCTTTCCCCAGGGATTCAGACGTGACGATGCGTAACTGTCATTCATATGATGATGAATCAAAGAAGTATGGTGGTCTGCTACCCACAGAAGAAGGCATCAAAATCAACAGCCTATATGAACGTGGAGGCCCGGCATGTCTCGTTTCCACCATTTCCGATCTTACTAAAACATCGATCAGCTCATACATTGAGGCAGACTTCAGTGCTTTCGTTGAAGCGGTCGATGCTGTCGGCGGAGTGAAGGTGTGCACGACAATGCCCATCGTCGATGACGAGCTCGGGGTCGTTACGAACAAGGTCGGCGATCAGACGATCAAAGGCTCGCAGGCCCTTCAGTACGTACGCGCCAGGAAAGTCGAGGGTACGGGTAAGACCGATTATGACCGTATCCACAGACAGCAACAGGTGGTCACTTCTATTTTCAACAAGGTGAAATCGAAGGGAATTCTTTCCAGTCCTTCGAAGCTGCTAGAGTTGGCTGGTGTCGTTTCTCGCAATCTTCGTATCGACGGTATCAGTATGAGCGGACTTGTCGATCTGGCCAACAGTCTCAGGAATCTGCCGAGCAAGAGGTTCATTGTTCAGACAGCTCCTATTACGGGCGATGAAACACCTACCGGCAATGTGATCTTGGACACTGCTAAATTGGAGAGTATTGTTGATCTTGCAGGTGACGAAAAGGCGGCCGACGGATCCGTTACGACCGCGACAACGTTGCTCAGAGGTCAAGTCGATGTATCTATCTCGGCTGCCCATCCTGAATACGATTCCGTCAAAAGGTTGCAATCCGACTTGAAGCGAGCTGGTTTCGGTGCCGTCGATGTACTTCTTTCGAATGATCCAGTGCCGGCTGAAACCTATATTTCATGGAGTAAAGGCAATGGCAATGCTTCTGTTACCCTTGCTCAAGCACTTCAAACGGTAGGTGTGTATCGCTCGTCGGAAACGAACATCGTCGGTGCGACACTGGTGGTAGGTTCCGATATCAACGATATTGATATTTCGAAGGATGCACGTAAGGGTGTCGAAGGTTTACTCCCCAACACTTCCGGTAAGAAGATGAGCTACTCAGATATTTTCAGGGTCCCATCGGAAGATGGTGCGACATCAACGACACCTACGGCATCTGACATTTGCTCGTAGCGTAATTGTTGTTTGACATTATATGTTGTTGAAGTGCTATAAACTGTATACGGGCACAAATATCACATGTGAGGTCATCATGAAGAGATCTAGACAGCTCATTCTTGGTGGTGCTTCGGCATTACTTTCGGTGGGATTGATCGTCCCACTGGGTTCGGCTCCTGCTTTTGCAGCGCCAGCTGATTCTGACTCATCAGGATCGAGTACGTCGAAATCCACTAAAGGTGAGAACAGCAAACGAGGCTACACGGGACACAACCGTGAAGGCTTCTATAACTATAAATCACCATCCGGCTACACCATGCCGCAACTATCCAAGTGCATCACTTCGATTGAGAAAGATGCTAAGAAGGATTCAGATGTTGATGGTTTGGTATCGGAAAATCCTGATACGAAAACCACAAAGAGCAAAACGAGTGACAGTAAGAAGAGCGACAGTAAGAAAAAGAAGAGCACATCTTCTACTGCCGCAGCTCCTACTACAACCAAGAAGTTGACAGCGGCAGAGGAAGCCGAGAAGAGGGACCGTGATAACGGCATTACTGAAAACAATGCCCAGATCATCGCGAACTCCGAACAGGCCGATAATCTTCGCTCCGTTGTGGATCAGTTCACGAACCCACATTACCTATCCGATATAGTCGGTGGCGGTTCGGGTGTTTCCTCTACTAAGAAGATGGAAATCGAAGACTCTGAGTTCACCACGAGTCAGGTTGTTCTCGCCATCCTCACGAAGGATGTCAAGAAGAGGAACGAGATCCTCGCTGATATGCCGGCAAATGTTGCCCAGGATATCACAACCCTTCTTACGACAGTATCCATCAACGACATTGTTCAGCTGGTGACATACTTCGCAAGGACAGGTCAGGATGCCGTCAAGCTCGCCGCAGTGATCGCTGAGATCCAAGCCGGTTCCGCTGCGGTTACCGAAGGTGTAACACGTGAGGTTCTTAACCTGACAAGTGATACGCTCGATACCTCGGCTCAGACCATCTACATGCTCAACAAGTTCTTCAAGGTATGGAACAATCTCAAGGTTCTTCCGTCTCTGAAGGACGTGTATCGTATTCTCGATCCGTCAACCGATGCCGGCGCAATGTTCTACTGCTCCATCCCCAAGGATCTGGCTCAGTCTCAGACATTCGTTAAGTCGCTGGCGTCACTCGGTGAAGTTGCTCGAGTAGGTGCAATGACCGATGCGAGCTACATCGCGGGTTACCTATCCGATCTTTCCGGTCTTGTCGAAAACCTCAAGGTAGATCTGGGTGTTGACGAAGAGACACGTGAAGATGATGATACCGGTTTGGGAGGTCTTCTTTCCACCGGTGCATCCTTACTGGGTACATCATCCATCTCGGGTGCTTCGAGTTCGATCGCACAGGCGGGTAAAACAGCCAGCGAAAGCGAGAAGTCTACCGAGAAGTCCGATGACATCACGGGTGCTGCAGGCGGAACAAGCGGTATCACACCGACCGACCTCATCGGTAAGAATGCTAATCTCGCTGATGCCACAGAAGATACCATCTGGATTCTTCTCAACGCGTTCGATGCAGTCAACGTTGTCTACTCGCTGGTTCTTCCGGTCGCCGATGCTTCTGTGAACGCATTCATCAACATCGCGTTGCTGAATCTTCCAGGTGCTAACGACCTTCCAGGTGTAGGTAAGCAGATCAACAAGCTGGCCCCTCAGTTCAATAGTGCCCTTGAGCCTATTGTCAAGCAGCTTGGTTTGAAGAGTGCCGAGGACATTCAGAAGGAAAATGCGGAAGCAAAGAAATCTGATAAGACGTCGAAAGACTCCGACAAGAAGTCCAAGGATTCCGACAAAAAGTCCAAGG
>CATOSE010000312.1:0-12044 GCA_951812265.1 Taphrorychus bicolor | reverse complement strand
CTACGCAGCACTCGGAGTACTGGAACGTGCAGTCCCAGACCAAGCCCTGCGCCCACGGCTCGGTCTCGAGGGATTGGCCGAGCGTGGTGGCGGGGGGACGGTCACGCGAGGTCTCCGCCGGTGGGGCGCCGAGGTGGACACGGTCGCGTACGTGGAGCATGTCGTCGCGCGCATGAGTGAACCATGCCCGAGCGGCACCTCGCCCCCGCGTGGAGTAGAGATCCCAGACTGAGCCCACGCACGTCGGCGCGCCTGGCGGCGGGTCGGGCTGTCGAGGAGGGCGAGGGTACCACGGCGTGCTAAGAGGCTCCAGCAGAGGTGCGAACGGAACGATAGAGAGGCGGTCGTCTCGATAGTCCTGCAAGGCTTGCAGTAGCGGGTCCGGGATCTCTTCAAGGGGTAGAGGGCGAATCTGCTCCACCCACCCTTCGAGGATCGTCTAGCCAGCGGCCAGGGCGCTCTGGATCGCCTGAGCCAATGCCTGGTCGGCAAGGTGTAGCCGAGAGAGCGTCTGCAAGGCTGCCGGCGAGGTTGGGTCGTCAAGAATGGGCCGTCGCAGGACACTTGTAGACGTGCTGACGCCCGTTTTGAAAACCACTCCTTCCGTGGAAGCGTAGTCAGCGAGGTACTCGACTGGCCGGATGAGCGCGGCTGACGCTGCCACGGCGCGTTGGGCGACATCCTGAATGGGCGTGCCAGCCAGAGCCTCCAGCGTGCACCAGATGAACGCTGTTCCCGCCCCGCCTCGCGCCAATCGCTGGGTTGGCGTGGTGCAGATGTCCTCGTCGCGCGGCCTGAAGTCGACTGGAGCGGCAAAGACTCGGGCTCCACCCACGTACAGGCCGACCATGAAGGCGATGTAAGTGGCAGCGGCACAGCACGCGTTCACGATTCTCTGCATGGCGGTCATCGCGGTGGAGCGAGTGGAGGCCGGCAGCACCGCGCCATGGACTGTGAAGCCGTTGACGTGGGCGAGAACGAGCGGGGAGACGAGCACGCTGAGGAAGAGCACGCATGCGGTGGCCTCGGTGGCCTGTCGGAGGTCGACATAGGTGATTTCGGGAATCGTGGAGGTAGGTCCCTGCTCCGTTAGGGTCGGATCTATCTGGGTCTCAGGTGGCTCCGTCTCCTCGTCAATCTCGGCGTCGATCTCAATGGGGGGGGGGGGGGGGGTGACTGGTGGAGCCACTCGCCCGCGCCCGTCATATGTCCCAGAAAGGTGGTGGTCGGGAGGAGGAGGGCGTTGTTGGGCGCACGTAGCTCCGCCTCGTCGTGGTGGAACACGAGGCATGCAAGTTGGCCGACGTCGACGGAGTGCCAGCGGTCATCGTTGGGCGTGATGGCGTCGACCATCCGTCCGTCGCCGGGTCCTCGTTGCAGCTGGTAGCGCCGGCTATCTGGCAAAGACGGTCTGGCGTCGGAGGCCTGCGGCGTGCCACTGCAGGGCGAAGTCGTTGATGACCACTCGGTAGTCCAGAGCCATCGGCTGCTCGTCGACCACGTCTAGGCTGGCGAGAGCGAGGCTAGTACTCGGAAAGCGGCTCCACGAGCTGCGGGCGCGATCCCGCAGGTCTGGGTCACGGTATCGATCGTGGCGGGGGTGAGGCAAAGGAGGAGGGTCGTAGCCGGAGCATGTAGGCGGTGAGAGGTTACGCGTGGTGAGGCGGAGGAACTTTCGATCCACATCTCCCAGCGCCGCCGTGGATGTCTCCAACACGTTCACGCCCGGGTACGCGCCGACGTCGAGCACGTGGTGCAGCAAAGTGTCGGGCTGCTCGACCAAGACCGCTCGCGTGGAGGTGATGCAGATGCACCAAAGGACCAGAGCTCCTGACCAGAACGCCCGCCCGTCGCGTAGCTTATGCGGCAGGCAGTCCACATCTCCCATGAGGTGCTCAAAGCAGGGGGGGGAACATGTAGACGCGTTCCCATTTCGCGAGGTGGGCGATGTCCTGGACACACCCGAGATAGTGCAGCCCATCGTGCCCCGCCGGGCGGAGGTCGGCGGAGATGGCGATGACCCCGAGAGAGCGCCTGGCCAACAGGACTGCGCCTGAAAACTCGAACCCGATGAGCTCTGTCGGAGGGCGAGCGGCAGTGCGGAGGAAGGTGGCGAGCTCTTCAGGTTGGGTGAACGTGCGAGCCATGCCCTCGAGTGACTCTTCGGTTGGGCGTGGATGGTCGGCGTGCTCTGCAAAGCCGACGCGCCGGATCCACGTGCGGAGGAGGCCTTGCGGCGGCGGGGGTGCTTGCTGAGCGGAGTCGGTGAGGTCGCGCACGAGGGGGTCGAGAGTCGACGCTGAGTCAGCATACGGCGGGGGGTATTCACTTCGGTCGTCATCGGCGTCGACCTCCCTGCACACGCCGTACTGGCACTCGCACGGCATCGTTCCCGTGTCGTCGTCGACCTCCCTGCACCCGTCGCACTGGCACTCGCACGGCATCGCTCCCGTGCTGCACGCATTGCACATGAGTGCGTCCGGCGTGTCGGTCTGGTTCATGCACATAGCGAACGTGTTTGTCGTATGGTCCCATCGTGGACACGCGCACTGCTGAAGCGGGGAGCCGCGTGTGCTGCCACTGTTTATGCTGTCGTGCTGCCTCTCCGACTTCGTGTCCTTCTCCTCACTCGGGAGGCCCAGCACGGCTGATGAGCCGAGGGGCTGGTCGTCTGTCGGCGCGAGGTCGCCCACAGGGCCGTTCAATAGCTGCCGCGAGGCGCGCGGCTCGTCACGAATGGACGTTTCAAGCGCGGCCTGGATCTCGACCGCCGTGGTGAGGCTCTCTGACGAGGTATCGGCGGCGGAGGTGACGAGGCGGACAGCGCGGCGGGACGCATCGCCTGCGGAGGAGAGCTCACTGAGAGCAAGCGTGGCCGAAAGCTGCTGAGGCAGCGAGCCGGCACGCGCGATTGCGGTGGCCAGAGCATCGTCTGGGCCACCGTCAGGCAAATCTGCTGGCGCCGCTCCTTTCTCTTTGGCCAAGTCGACAATGGCGACTAGGTGACGGTCAAGCCAGTAGCCGACGCGAAGGAGGGCCTTCGGCGGCTTTTCGTCGCAGGGAAGGAGCAGGAGCATGTCTGGCACGATGTTGGACAAGTCGTCCACACCAGTGACGTGGATCACGACTCGGCACATATCTGCCACAATCTGTAGAAAGGCGATATCCGTCCACGTTTCTGGTTTGGAAATCATCTTGCACCAGTCCTCGATCGACGGCGCCAGCGTGGTCGACCCCTGTGGGCTGTGGCCAGCGGAGCATGGTGTCGATGACCAGAGAGCCCATCATCATGGGCATGTCGTACTCGTCGGTCAGCGCGGTAACGCGCCGCTGGACGTCGCGCTGCATAATGTGCTTGCAGCACGCCGCTGGAAGGGTCGGCCCGTCCGGGGCGCCGAGATGGAGGACTGATTCGAGAAGGCCGATCTGGAAGGATAGTGTGTTGGGTCCGCACTGCCCACGGCCGCCGACGTCGACGAGGAAGCGACCCTCGCCGTGGACGTGCGCAGCTAACGTACGCATGGGGCAGTGGAGGGCGTTACGCTGGGTCGCCGCCGACGCTGGCGCCTTTGGGCGCGTCGGCTCGGCCTGTGCGAAAGGAGCGCGCATCGCGCCCGAGGATGACGAAGCGGTGGTCGGCTGGGGTCGTCCCGCGCTCATCACCTTGACGTCCAGCGCTGAGGCGGTGGGTAAGCGCGAGGAAGGCCTCCCCATCGCCGTCGACGTCGTTCATACCCCCGTCGCCCGGGTTAGCATCGTCCTCGTCCTCGTCGTAGTCGAGGCCTCCGTCGCGTCCTCTGCCACGGCCTGAGCGTCGACCGCGGTCGCGGCCTTTCCCTTGGCGCTGATCCGGCTGGCGGTCAGCCTTGACATCGTCGGCTCGCATGAGCGACTTGAGGCCTCTTTTCTCTTCCTCGGTGGCAAGTCGCCAGAAGTCCTTATGCTTGGAAAGGTCGAGGGCGATGTGGGCGCCTTTGCCGTGCGCTAAGTGGCCCGGCTGCCCGTGCTTGTTGCACCGAGCGGCGCGCACCGTGTCAGCCATAGCAAGACAAAGGACGTAGGGCCAGCAAATGCTCGTCACCTTGACGCCCAGGTGCTTGGCCAGCGCAGGAATGTTCCACGCTCGGCCAGAGACGATGAGCGTCTTCCCGCTATTGGTGTATCTCCGGGTATCCACTAGAGAGCCAGGAATCTGCTTGTCTAGCTGCAGGCGGCGACGGCGGTCGGGATCTGTCAGAGAGCCAGGAATTTCCTTGTCTGACTGCAGGCGGCGACGGCGCTCAGGGTCTGTCAAAGGGGAGCCTGGGCGTCGCTTGGGCTCTCGATCCTTACGTTCGGAGTCGGTGGTCGAGCGTTTGAGCGAGGACAGGCGTGGCAACTGGACATCCTCGTAGGCCACCGAGGAGCTACCGCCCGCACCGCGCCATAGATGTCCGTGCTCGCCTTGAGGGCTTTTACGTTCTCCAAGGCAGTTTGCATCTTGCGTAGCACCTCCACAGGGGGTGAGTCGGCTCGGATGAGCGGACGGGCGGCAGTGACGAAAGGTGGAGAGGCGGCAGGAGTTCCCTTTCGCCTTGGGCGCTGGAAGCTGGCCATATTCAACGTGGCGACGTTGGAAGAGAAGATCAGCGCCCGCAGGGCACTGCCCGCCATGGCGAGGGCGGTGTGTCAGTGGGTGGTGGAGGTCTCCAGCCATTGCAGCTGCTCTTCCTTCGTTTCCAGCCGACCGGCCAGCTTAAGGTGCTTTAGCGTAAAATCGGCAAAAGCCCGCCATGCTGTAGCCATCGGCGGCATCAACCACGGATGGCATGCCAATGGCAGAGAAGGGTATCTGAGCGAAGTCGGCAAGGTCTTCCATCATTGCTGGGATGCAGTAGTGGTCCACCTCTGGAAGAGCCGCTGCGTGCTCGTTCGAGTTGAGGCGACGCTGGTAGCCCAGTAGCCCGTAGGGGGCGGCGATCCACGGTACCCTTTCGAGCGAGAGCTCGCAGAAGGTAGTGGCGAAAGGCGAGGGGGCGCCACGGTCGTCTGTAAGGCGGTAATGCTGAGAGACGGGCGCTCGACGCCGGTAGTAGGATCGACTCGAATGGAATGTTCCAGGAAGGTAGTGAGATGAGACCGCAAGTCGTTTAAGCGAGCGAGGGCCTCGTCACACTTGGCGAGCGGATCGCCGAGGCTGCTGGTATTGAAGAGCACTCGAGCTGGCAGCAACATAGTGCCGTTGAAAGCCTCTCCAATCGCTCACGTGATACCCGCAGCCGTTTCCAGGTTCAATCTCTGTAGCAAGGAGCCAAATGCCTTGTGGTTGTGGCTGCGGAGCGCCTCATTGGTCGCTGACGCGGTAGGGGCGCGGCTCTTAGTAGCAGTGCTCAGTGAGGTAGACGCGACAGTGTCGCCGGATCCAGCTAGGGTGTGGTCCTTCTGTATGGCCTTCCTCACAGATTCCGCCGTGGGGTTGGCCTCATTGAGGGCGATGTGAAGAGCAGCCGCGTGGAGGCTGAGTGCTTGCTGAAGTGGAGCAATCTGAGAGGTGAGGTCGGTGCGGCTGCCGGATTCCGGGAGAAGAAGACTTTCCAGTGATTGGATGGCTCTTCGAGCCAGATCCCCTGAGGGGGCAAGCCCCGTAGTCGCACCACGAAGGTAGGGAGCCTGTCGAGAAAGAAGAGGGAGGGGTACGCACTAAAAGTGCTCACCCTCAGCTCACCCAGGGAGCCCTGAGGAGACGTCACGCTTCTGTAGTCACACCACATGAGCGGAGATACTTCAGTGTAGCGATCCTACACCCGTGGTCACACCACGGTATGCTCTGCGCGTGGTCCAGTGACAGCGTCACACGCCAGCTCACTAGGCACAGCCATTTCGCTTGTGAGGACCATGCAACGGTGTGGCACTCGTTACGTCTCTCCCAGAGGCAAGGCAAATCCGCCTAGGTGGCCATACCACATGTGCAGTCACACTGCGGCGTAGAGATCCTACGCGCGTGGTCATACCACGGCATGCGCCAAGTGGCTCCAGGTGGGCATGATCTGACCTCTACTGGCTTGGGCATTTCGCATGCGCGAGAGGCTGACGGCGTGCCGCACGTCGCGTTTCGGCAGAGGCAGTAGGTGGGGTCTGTACCGTGGTCTAACCATCGGTGCTGCCCCTCACCGCGCAGTCACACTACGCAGGGTGGTCTTCCTCGTGCCATGGTCTCATCCATAAGGCGCAGCTGGTGCAATCCCAAGGGCCCATAGCGCGAGCGAAGCTATGCGTGGCGGTATCCCCGTGCTCTATATGGAAAGGCGGGGCAGATGCACTGCGCGGCACGCGTGGACTCTCGACAAGCATGGTGTGATCTGGCGAGGAGGTGGCGTGTGGTCACCTCGCGTACGAGGAGTTGAACGCGCCGTTCTTCGATTCCTTGACGCCGATCTTGAGATTGGTAGTTGAGGCCGTCGATGGCGGCTTCGGCGAGGGCGTCCAGAGTGAGGAGGTCACGCAACGCATTTGTCGGCACCTGATATGTGGACAAAACGAAGCACTGGAACCATTTTTCTCACGAAACTATTCGAGGAAAGGTCTCGTCATTTCACGTAAATATTTAGTTTAGCGATAAATACCTTCGCAAGGCGTCAGAATTTTGAAGTCGCTGAGTTAAAGTGGGAATGCCGCGAATGGCGCTACAGATAATATGCGACGCTGCCCGGTGAGCGCGCTCAGAAAGAGAGAGGTACCATGCGTGGCAAATGGTGCAGATGCGCTGGGTGGGATGGTGTGCTAGCTGTGCTTGTAGCTCGCATCTAGGCAAGGTGCATATGGGCTGCCTGGGATGCTGTGACAGGCGATCGCTGGCCAGCTCGCTTGACTTGTGTCAATCTTCTGCTCAAATGTGCGTGCTGTGTTGTTTGCAGGGCGCGCACGCTTTTTAGCTGACTGACTTGTGCTGGATGGTCTGCCAAAGCGGCCGAGCTGCCGATGCATGCCGTCTGATGAGTTGTTGTTTGTCACGTATGCCGCTTGCTCTGCGTAGCTTTGTCTTTTTGGGCTCTTTTTGGGCTGTGGGAAGATTTTGTGTTGTGCACTGGTTGGGCGTAGCATCCTCCAGAGCACAAAGCTGTGCTGTGTGTGGGCTGAATCCGGCTTGAGACTGCTGGGCTGCGTGTGTGTTGCGTGCTAGTATGGCTCGCTGGGTATGGTCGTCTGCGCACATGCGCCGCAGAGTGTAGAGAGGCAGCTCTGACGCGCGCAATGCACTGTAGACTATCGTCAGAGATGTGTGGTGAGGATGATTGAGTGTGGTACCGGCAGCCGCATTGTAATGGTGTCGTTTGCGTGTATTAGTCGATTGTTGGTGTGCCTGCCTCTCGTCGCTCATTGTATGCGAGCTGCTCGTGGGAATTGGGACGCAGTTCTGGAGGCAGCTTCACCTCAGATACGATATTCTTGAGGGCTCGCGCCAGGGCCCCATCTGTCGTCGATTCTGGGCGGCAAGCTCTGAAGAGGGCTGCAAACTCTTGCATATGAGACGTCTCATCCAACCGCGATGGGGTGGTGAGGCACGGGACCACGCACGCCGCCAGTGTCGTCACAGCCTTCCAAGGGCTGCGGGGCTGAGAGTCTTGGAGCAGCGCGACGGTCGCGAGGTGTAAGAAACGCACTGGCTGCAGCAGCCGCCGCTGGTTAGCTGCGGCTGCACCGTCGCCACCAGGGATATTGAAAGCTTGCCCAGCTGCTAGATCAGCATCGGTGACTTGCAAGTTGGAGGGGTTAGGGAGAGCTGCCTCATTCACCAACCTTTGCAGCTCCGTGTGATCACTGATGCTGCCTCCAACGAAGACACTGCCAGCGGCGAGCTCTGTAAGGATGCGCGACCATGCTGCCGCATTAAGTCGCAGAGTGAATGGAGAGGAGGCAAGCACAGCTCCCACCACTGCGGGAAGTGGAGCAGTGTGCAGTCTGGCTCCAAAGGCATAGAGTACTTGCAGAGTAGCGAGGCCAGCCCTGGGCTAAGCTGCCCAGGTAAGTGAAACGTTCCCAGCAGTGAGCTTCAAAACAACTGTTGCAACTGTTGCCAACAGTGCCTTCCCCTCCCCTACATCACTACATGTACCTAACGTGTGCCTCATTGTTGCAATTGTTGCCAACAGTGAGACCCAAAACAACTGTTGCAACTGTTGACTGTTCCCGACGGTATGGTTTTACTGTTTCTGGCAGCTTAGGCCTTGGGTGGTCCGCCTCCCACTGCTGGGGCTGGGGCCCATCCGAGGAAAGCTGTATGTACAACCACATCACAGCCAGCTTCGAGATAGAAAGTGCTCTCATTTGTGATCGCGCCTCCATGTGCATGGACAACAATTGGGGGAGTCCCTGCCATCCTAACGCCCCGACTTGAACGGGAGGGGGGCTGGCGGTGCTTCTTACTAAAGCCCCTTAGAAGTATGTCCCACTTTGCGCTCGGACGGACACGAGCGCGAAGGGCAGATCGAAACACTGACGAGTGGAGCCGCGCACCACTCTGCAAGGTTTCGGTTGCGAAGCACACCGAAACACAATAATAACATAAAAGTAATTGGCAAACTCAAAGTAGGGGTTTGCGTAGCGACTGAGGATCCCAAGGATCTCACCAAAGCTAACAATTCCGCTAGTCGGTTCGCTAGCTGGGACATGGGCCTGGAGTCGCGCTCGATCGCACGGCGAATGCGTCGCGATGCGCGACCCTCCAAGATAACCCGTGCAAGTGGCATCATCCGTGTTGACCCCCACATCTAGCGAGGCGTTAGAACGGACCAGGAGGAAGAGATCGAATAACCACAAAACATATGTATTCCTTGAGTCAGTAATGTAACCCAGTAAACCTACACTTACACTTACTTGCTCTCCACAGACTCCAGCTCTGGTCCCAACGCTGGTAGAGCACACACCCTTATTAATTAGAAGCGGTATGTTTTTTGTGGTATGCAGGAAAGTATGGCCTTCGTCTCCATTTCTGCGCTCCTGAACCCTCGTGGCACCCCCGACAAGATACTACCGGTGGCACCGCACGATGTGGGCAGTTTCGATTCAGGCACGCGACTGAGCGAGATCATCGAGACTCTTCAATATGACGTGACCTAACGTACAGTGAACTCCGAGTTGGTTTACGGTTATCTAACAAAAGATACCAAGTTCCACGTCTCGCGCACAGCAGGGCTCACGGACTCAGCTCTCTGCCGCCCCGGCTTCTCGTGCGCAGTGGGCTGGATGATACAATGCGACGCGCGAGGGAGAGACGCAACTTGGTCTGCTGGCAATCTGACGCTGAGACGCAGCAGCCTCATCAAACTGAACTGGGCGGTCGGGTGATGCTGCAATCTATGAGCCGACCCGCACACCCCGCCTCTGACCTCCAGCATCTCCAGCCGCCGCTCTTCTACGCCTCGGGTGGTTCCGCATCAACGCCGAGCTTGACATCGAGCACGTGCTCCTTGGTCATGCGCTCGAACTCCGCGATGATGCCGTCGATCGACTCGACGCCGTGCACCGCGTTGTCGCGCGTGCGGACGTTGACGGTGCCACCCTTCTCCTCCTCCGAGCCGACTACGAGGATGTAGTTGTACTGCGCGAGCTGCGCCTCGCGCACCATCTTCTTGAGGGTTCGGCACGAAACGTCAACATCGGCGTGAAAGCCTTCCTGCCGAAGCCGCTCCTCCACGCGCTGCGCGTACTCCACTTGCGCCGGCGACACGGGCACGACCATCGCCTGACGCGGCGAGAGAAAAAACGGCCACTTTCCCGCGTAGTGCTCGGTAAGGATGGCAAACATGCGCTCCACGGAGCCGAGCACGGCGCGATGGATGAGCACTGGGCGCTCATAGGCTGCCGCTCCAGCGTCGCTCTTGCCGCCGCCCTCGCCACCCTCGGCCTTTGCGGGTGTCCGGTACTTGAGGTCGAAGCGTACGGGCAGCACGAAGTCAAGCTGCGCGGTCGCGCACTGATGCGGTCGCTTGAGCGCATCGAAGACCTACGCAGCACCGCACAAGCAGACGAAATCACGAACACATGGGTGGGTGTGCGGCGCCGGGCAGCAAGTCACGCTGCACTGCGCTATACGCCATGCACGCACCCGCACGTCGATCTTCGGTCCGTAGAAGGCGCCGTCGCCTTCGTTGAGCGACCAAGGTCGGCCTGTCTTCTCCTTGAACTCATCGAGCGCCTCCGCCATGTACGTCTCCGCCTTGGCCCATGTCTCCAGGTCGCCGAGCGCGTTGTCGGGCCGCGTCGAGAGCTTCAGCTCGAAGTCCATGCCGAAGTACGAGTACACGGTCGAGATGAAGTCAAGCACATTGGCCACCTCCACCTTGATCTGCGCCACGGTGCAAAAGATGTGTCCGTCGTCCTGCTGGAAGCGGCGTACGCGCGTGAGCCCTGTGAGCGCGCCCGAGAGCTCGTTGCGGTGGAGAACGCCGAAGTCGCCGAAGCGAATCGGCAGCTCGCGGTAAGAGCGCAGCCGTCGCTTGAACATCATGCAGTGGGCGGGGCAGTTCATTGGCTTGAGGCCAAACTCCTGCCCCTCGACGGGGAAGAGGAACATGTTCTCCTTGTACTTGGCAGCGTGCCCCGATGTCTCCCACAGCTTCAGATTGAACATGTTCGGCGTGATCACCTCGGTGTACTTGCGGAGTCGGTACTGGTGCCGGATAATGTCCATCAGCTTGTTGTAGATGCGCGCTCCGTGGGGCTGGAAGAAGCACGAGCCGGGCGAGAGGTCGTCAAAGAAGAATAGCTCCTGCTGCTCGCCGGTCTTGCGGTGGTCGCGCTTTGCAGCCTCCTCTTGCAGCGTCCTCCACTCTGCGAGCTGCTTCTTGTCGGCAAATGATATGCCGTACACGCGCTGCAGCTCATCGTTGCCCTGCTGGCCTAGCCATAGCGCAGCTGATGTCTTGGTGAGCGCGAAGGCTTTGACCTTGCCCGTGTTCGGCAGGTGCGGCCCCCTGCAGAGGTCGACAAACGGGCCGCAGCGGTAGACGGTTGTCGACACGCCGTCGGGCAACTTCGAAGCGATCATCGCCATCTTGAAGGGGTTGCCCGCGAACAGCTGGAGACACTCGTCCTTGGTGACGACGACGCGCTCAAAGGGCTGCTTTGCGTCGGTAATCTGTTTGACCTTCCGCTCGAGCGCCGACGTCATCTCAGTCGTGACACTGCTGCCGCCCATGAAGGAGTCATAAAAGAAGCCGCTCTCAGTGGGTGGGCCGTGTGTGAGGCGGGCGCCGTAGAGACACTCGAGTGCCTCGCCGAGAATGTGCGCCGACGAGTGCCAGAAGACCTCCTTGCCGCGCGGGTCGTCGAACTTGATGAGCTGCAGCTCACAGTCGCCCTCGAGCGGCCGCTGCACGTCCCACAGCTCACACGCGGTTGGTGCTGCGTTGTCAATCTCGCCATCCAGTTGGTCGATCTCAGCGAGCGAGGCAGTTGCACCGGCGAGACGCCTCGTGTAACGCACATTTGCAATCACCACTTCTTGTGCCAGGCCCTTGGAAATCGATGTCGCCACCTCGAGCGGGGTGGTAATCCAAGCTGTCCCGTTGATGGTCTTGCCGTTGGGGAGTGTCACCGTGATGGGAGGCTTGTCGAGCTTGGCCATTTCTGCGGCGTTGCGCGCAGCGATGGCCTCGAACACGTCGAGCCTTGTTTTCAGCCATTCTGGGTCTGCTGTGGGTGTGAAGGTGCCGCCGATTCGCTGGGTGCCAGTGACCTTCCCGGAGGAGGATGCGACAGTGCGCCGGCCCTGCTTGCGGCTGTGATCGCCTGCCCCGCTTGCTTCTGCCGTGCCTTCTGGGGGCGTGATGAGCGCGGCGAGTCTCGCCAGCGCCGCCGTGTTCTCGAACATCTCGGGCAACATAGTCACGTCTGGGCACGGTGCAAAAGCGGTGCTGAAAGGTGCAAGTTTTTGTTGCCATGCTGGAGCAAAACAAAAACAAAACCTGATATTTCATTGGTTTTGTTTTTGTTTTGCTTCAGCAAAAAAACTTGCACCTTTGAGCATCGCTTTTGCACCGTGCCCAGACGTGACTATGCTGCCC
>CATOSE010000311.1:0-15950 GCA_951812265.1 Taphrorychus bicolor | reverse complement strand
ATATATAGGCAGAATCATTAAGCAAGCGATGTGTCAATTGATACTCAAGATCATGTCTTCGATCATAGACATTGTCTCCTCTAACGAATTTGGAAAAAGATGGATATAATTCAATGGTGGTTGACATGATCTTCAGCAATGTTGCCTTATTTGCGGTTTATTGTAAATAACGTAACAATCGTTTTTCGGCTTACCTGTGAAGATTGGTAAGCGTGCTTGGTAAATTAATTAAAACAGACCATTAAACTATTCATATTAACTATAGGTGTGATAAAAAATTTCTTGTTTTTGCTCAATTTAATTTTAAATCTTATTATAGAAAACGCAAGCAGTTGGTGAAGTGCCGCGCGGTCGTGGAGTACGCAGAATTATTATTAAAACGCGTGGAACTAACGTCAACCGTCAGTCCGTCAACGAAAGTCAAACTTAACCTCGAAATTGAAATTAGAAGATCGGCGGGTTTTGTGCTTTTATGTACTTTTTCCAAGATTTCCTTATGCGCTTGATTGAGATTTGTGTTTTTTTTTTAACTAATTGTGTTTATTCAACATAAACAAGATGCCAAAGAGTCTTAGTAAAGACTGCAAAAAAACTTGTAGCTTCCTTCTTGAGCTTTTTTGAATTGGAGAAAGAAAAGGGAGGACCACTTTTGCCACTCGCAACAGTACGTAAAAGAGTCGCGGATGCCTTAGGTCTTCATTTAGCTACGGTTTCAAAAATATCTCAAGAAAGTACTCATGGCAAAATTGTAAGCCCTAAAAGGATTCTTGTCTGGAAGAAACCAGTAACCGATCCAGGGAAATGGGATATTTGTGCGATTCGTTACCAAATTTATGAAATGTATAAGAACCGTAAGTAACTGTAGATTCTAAATTATGTGACAATAACTTATTTCAAATTTATATTCATTTATTTTGTTGCTTATTGAAGTAAAGATTTTCTTTTTAAAGAAGTAGTCACTAGCCCTAATGTCAGGTACTTTATCATTGATTATATGTTCCTAGTAAACTTTTAAAGTTGGTGAGGCCTAATTGATGCATATGATTGTTAGAGTTTCTAATGAGGGGTTATCCACCAGGCACAATACATGTATAAACTGCATCACAATTCCACACAATACCGTTACAATAATCTACATTTGGAAATACAGCAATACCCTTCACAATATTGGAAATACTTCTTCATACTCATGACAATATTCTACAGTACTTGTCACAATATTGATAATAACTTTATGTACTCATGACAATACCCCGCAATATCACTATATTCACAATACCTTGCAGTGCCATCGCAAAACTTAAAAAATACCATATTATGGCAATACATGTACAAACATTGGCAAAGTGGATTCCCCTTTGATTTCTAAGGTGCTCTAGGGTATCTGCCTGGAAGGATTCTGGGCCTGTATTGCCCATATTTATAGTGGCAACTTGAGCACAAGCATGTGCTTAATCAAAAATGTTTGATGTAAGTCAATGTATTTTAAATGGAGACTAAATGTCCAAACTCAGACTTGAGGCTTACTCGGAGCCAAGTCATGACTATAAATATGGGCATTAGAAACCTGAAATTGGTACAAATGGAAGGGTCTTGCCAAATTTAATTTTATTTGAATTTATTAAACTGATTATACAACTCACAATGCTAATTTTCCCTATAAGAGGAGAGAATTAATTTTTCTGTCAATAGGGCAGCAATGCAGCAACTGCCAGAAAATTCCAATAACTGCTTCTGTGTAGTCAGGTGTAGGTGTGTGAAACCCGTCTTTTCAAAAAGAATTTAAGTAATTAGGTTATAAGTAGTTTTAGTAATTAGGAATAGTTTTTTTCATTAAGCTTAACTGGAACTGGGCTGTAGGGAAAGTTGCTGTTTGCACTTCATTAACTTTGATAACATTTTAATTAGCTGTAACTTTGTGTTTTTAAAGATGTCGAAATGAACTGAAAATCATATTGCATATGTTAACTGGCAAGTTTTTTCCTAATTGGAAGAAAAAAGCAAAATACCAATGATATTGAGAGATCTTAACCTGCAGTTGGGTTTATATTTTTTAATGCAACTGTATATTATTGGATATTTGGATTCTATTCAAAATTCCAAGAATATTTTATAAAGCACCTAGATACCTATCTTCAACTGTTTCTGAGAAAATGGGGTCTGTATAAGTTGGTCATATAAACACAAAATCGAGCATAAAATAATAAATAAGAAGCGAAGTAAATTTGAAGACAAGTGGAGAATTTACTTTGCTTCATATTTATTATTTTATGTTTGACCGACTTAAACAGACGCTTATTCCCAGAAACAGTTGAAGATAGGTATGAGGTATGCTCTATAAAATATACGTGGAATTTTGAATAGAACCCACATATCCAAAAATATACAGGACATTCCATTAAAAAAATATAAGTTAAGATTTCTCGAAATCATTGGTGTTTTGGTTTTTTCTTCCCATAGGAAAAAACTTGCAAGTCAACTGGGTAATACGGCTTTTGCTTCATTCCAATATCTTTAAAATTCCAATATCTTTAAAAAAGTTACAGCAGTTTGCATCTATAAAACTTTTCATAAAGTTTTTCCAAGAGTTATTTTTTGGCTCACCCCCGTAAAATGTTTGAACAGTGTTAATATTATTGGTTATGCTATAAAAACTTCTATATGGAGATATTTATGATGTTTAAGTATTCGGATAAACCAAAAAATTTTATTTTTTGAAAACCATTTGAGATATTTTAATGAAATATTACTTGTCAATAGTAAAGGAAAACATAAGGTTTGCAATACAAAAGCTTCGTTTATTGTTACTGGCGCGCGAGACGGTTTGTCACTGACTATTTTTCAGCAAAAAAGTTGTATGTTCCTGGTTTTTTCTAAAAATAAAGATTATTTTTGAATTATTTGTTCAATTTGAAAGAATAAAGCCATTTTAACTTTTAACAAAATTAGACACTGATGAACAAAGCTTTTGTATTGCAAAACTTAGGTCTTCCTTTACTATTGGCACCTGCAATATTTCATTAAAATATCTGAAATGGTTTGCAAAAAAAATCAAATTTTTTTCTTTATGAAAATAAACATCAACACCATTGTATTTCCATAGAAAAGGGTTTTTTGAGTACAGTTTATTTAGCAAGATAGTGTTACTAATTGAAGTAGAACATCCCCTTAAACTTTATCATGAAACCTGGTCAACCTCGTATATTTTTTGGATTTATTATGTTCTAAAAAAAAATATTTAACTAACATTTTCCTGAAATCTTGACTAATTACTCAAACCTATTGTTAGATGCCAACTGAGATACAAACCATGTACCTATCATCATCAGTTTATTTCATACAAAACAAGTCATAAGTTTACACAAGTATTAAGTTTCTGAGCAACTGTCCCTAATTATCCTTTACTTAAATTCTTTTTCAAAATAGAGGTTGGACACACCTACACCCGACTACACAAAAGCAGTCATTGGGGTTTTCTGGCAGTTGCGTTGAATGCAGGCAATGATGTCGATCCTACAAAAACGTAAAAAAGAATATTTTTTAATTGAATTTTAGGAGAATCTGTCACCGCCCAAAGCATTTTGCAGAGACTAAGAACAATGCAGCTCTTTGCGGGATCGAAATCATCACTTATGAGACTGATGAAACAGATTGGCTTTAAGTGGCTTCACGACAATCCACGGGGGTTTAATGGGGCTGCCAGACATTGTTTCTAAAAGAATACAATTTTTAAAATCTTATACTAGTTACAAAGAAGGGGGTAACTATATGTTTGTATTTTGCATCTAAAAGATGAGACGTGGCTTTTTCAAGATGGAACATCAAGCCATTCTTGGCAAGATGCGGATACTCGAAGTGTTGAAAGAATAAAAAAAGAAGGGAAGAGGTAAGGTGTAGTGTTTTGTATTAATTGTTACTCGTTTGCTCTCATTTAGTCGACCAGGGACTCACTAGGGGTTTGTAGCTTCAGCTAACCCATTTTTTCAAAATTTGTTTATAGGCACTTTATTTAGTTTATCTTTTATAGGTAGATTGTAGTGCATGCTGGAAATAAAGAAGGATTTATTCCTGGCACAGAGTTAGTTTTTTCATCCAAAACGAAAGGAGATTATCAGAAGAAATGAACAAGGATAATTTGAGTAACTGAGTGGCTACCTATACTGTACACTGTGTGGACTTCTGTGGACTACTGCATTTGTATGACCTAATAAAGGATGTATTTTACTCTGATGATTATTGGAATTATCAAGTAAGCACGTAAGGCTTTAGGAATTAACTTTATGATTTTCCCTAAATCTGTTCATAGGTGAATTCAAGAATCATACAGCAGTGTTGAGAGATGCGCATCAACTACCGTTCAGAAATTAAATTAGTTCCACAGCTGGTGCAAGTGTGTAAATCCTGAACTGGCCTCTGCACATATATAAGATGATTTTGGAATCTGTTCTATGAAATTTTCATGTGGCTTAATCAAAACTAAAAAGTTATTTTAAGTGTGAGGGAAATCTCACTTTCTAACTTTGCAGTATTTTGTGACGGTTGTAAAATTAAAAGCAATAATTTGTTGTTATTTTTATTTTTCCAAAACATACAAAATATATTCCTACATTTAAAAAGTAAACCTGAAATTATTTCTGGAGAAACAGAGACTTTTCTAAGTCGAATTAATAGTAAAAGGGGCGTATAGCGTTGGGCGGAGCAAAAAAATAGAGCGATTGATCGCGCAATCCTTATAAACTGGCTTATTTGCACTATATGGTGTAAATTGTTTTTTTTTGTGCAGTAAAATTGGAAATAATCTGACAATTTTTGATTTACCGACTAGAAATTGCTCCTAAGGGGGTTGAATACGAAAAGCTTTTAACTAAATCCTATGCCAATAAGTCACGTGATAGATGTAACCATCCGTAGTTGTCTTAACAATGCAGTACAAATAAATAATAGCTTTCTCTCTATAGCTGACACATCTGAGTAATTTTGTGAATTCTGATGCTTTGAAATCTTGTATCAAAAAGCTAGGCATGCTGCAAAACTCATATGTCTTATCCATTTTCAAAATAATTTAAAAATAAACAATTTATCTTTCAGGGTAACTCGTAATTCATAAAAAAAATTTTCAATGTTTTGAAACAAACTATTTTACTAATATGTTTGGTAAACATATTCATTTTGTGACCCATTATTATGTGTTCTATTTGTTTTTATTAGTTCATATTTTTTTTCCAAATATCTCGAAAATGGTTACAGATATAAATATTAGTTACAGATAAAAGTTTATTGTGTGCTGTATATCCTTCGAGGAAGACAGTTCAGAATTTGTAAAAATATTCGAGCTATCATAAAAAAGTGACCATTTTTGGTAGGTATCTTGGTAAGAAGTAGATACTGCTTAACTGCTACCCTATCAGCTATATAGTTTAGGACAGATATTTTCAGATACATTTTTCGTATCCTAACCATATCATGGTCCTACCAAAAAAACTTCCTAGGAACAATTTCAAGGCTATAGAACAGAAATTGCGATAATAATATGTATTTGATTCCAATATAGAATAAAAAAAAACTAAAAACATCTTTTAAAATGCAAATAATACAGCTTTTTTGTCAGCCTTGTTGAGCTTGATTACTCTATTTTTTTGGCTCACATCTCTCGATACTCATTAAGCATATGTGGCAATGTTTCTCGGACTGTAAAGATGACACACTGTTGGGTAAGATATTTGGGTTAAAGGTCATAGTAAATGGCCACTGGGTCACAATCAAATGCAATATAAATTGGAGTTCAAGTGAATCCCATTAGAAAACCAACCAAACTTATCCTTGCATGCAATGCATCAAAATTGTCCAACCGCTAATATACATGGTTTTTCAAATGTTCTCAAAAGGTCTACTTTTTACTACTTCCTCTTCTTAGGGAAACCTAAGAGCAGGAAGATTTGAAATATTAAAGTAGGTCTCGAAGTAGGTTTACAGAATCTATTTCTTGATCATTTCATATTTGTAAGATCTATGCATTCAGAGCATTGACAATTTTTTATTATGGTGTTCACAATGTTAATCAATTTTTACAGTCTGAAAGTTTCTCTATGAAGCAATTATAGATTAGAAAGCCTGTATGATGCCATCAGTTTCTTACAATTCTGCTTTAAACTTTAGATATACGCTAGGTACCTTGATTAGAATATGTTAAACTATTTCGATTATTTTGAAGAATCAGGAACAAAAACTTGTCTGGATCACAGACGTCCATATGGAAATATTATGTGGTCCTGATCCCTAATTCACCTTTATTATCAGGTAGGTATTTTAGTCAATAATAACCTACTATTTTTACCCACAGTTTAAAGTGAAATAGTAGCAAACTAGCTTGATATCAACTTTGTTAAATGTTAAATCCGACTCGCTGCACAGAGAGACTGTTGACAAACATACAAAGCAAGTAACAATGAGATAGATTTTTCAAACCTCCTTTGCTGTATGTCCGAAGACTTCATCTTGTACCTTTCAATATGTGGCAAAAGTATACCTTTCAGGAGCATTTGGAAAATCCTGTAGCTACTTATATGGCTGATACGAACAGAACCTGTTAGCTGCTTTGATAGTCACTAATATTTTTACAATTTTTATGAATATGTAAACTTGCTTCAAGACTCTAAGCATCCATCGGAACCTAGAGCATAATAATATTAGCCTAAAACAGTATGAAAGGGGCCAGGTTCCAGTGTTTTATTGATGTTCATTTCTTCAGGAAGACTTCTGCCCAGAAAGTAAGTTTGTCAGTATCCTAAAACCACCCCCCCCCCCCCTACCTATGTTTTAAAAAATGTATCTACTTAAACATATTTTTCCTAAATAAACATAAATAACAGCAAAATTCACTTTCTCAATGACTGTACTTGGCTGAAAGTTTCAAAATTCTATGAAACCAACTCCTAAAGCACAAACATTTGACTTAAGACCCTGTAACTAAGAAAACTCCTTGGCAAAATGGGCACCTCACGGACGGTTAATTAGAATGTTCTAAAGCCTGCAAAAATCCTAGAAAAGCAATCTTAAAGATTAGAAATGATAAATTTAAAATTTAACATAAGAATACAAATAGTACGTATATAGACTGTAAATAAAGACTGCGGGTCGTGGTTAATGTCTCGCAGATAAAAATAACGAAATTCAATTTGAGGTAGCCATATTTGGGGAGTTTCAATATAGTTCTCTTTGGTTTCATGCACAAGCTGGCAACAGCGGCGAAGTGATCACGATTTGGATTAGTTTCCTTAATGAATTCTACTATACCCGATATGCTTCTTTATCAGGGTAACACTCTAGTTTCGCTTTTTGCAGGATGCTGTAACAGGGATATACAGGGTGTTACGGGACGAAACGTACATACTAATATGGGAGATAGGTTTTGACCATGCCAACACATATTCAGTATTACAAAAGTTCGGAACTCATTTCTTACTGATATACGAGGTTTTGTATAAATTTTGCCCAAAATAAAATCAATCACTTTTTACAGAATTTTTGCATGTCTGCAAAAACTGGGAAAGATGATGACTGGGAAAGACCACTACTACATCATGCAACTAGATAAATATATAATATTTTTGGGGTAATGGTCACCAATAAATAAACAAAATAGTAAGATTTATTTGTATTTGAAATTATTCATCTAATATGCTTGTTTGTTATTATTCTCTCATCTCTGTTGTTTGTTTTCTGTCATTTTTTTTGTAATAAATATCAAGAAACGGTACAATAAATAATAAGGAGTTACGCAAGTTTAAACCTAATAAGTCATTTGTAACACAAAACGAAGTTGATTCCAATATTAAAAAATTGTAAAAAAAAAACGAAAATGCGACAACTTAAATTCTTGCGATTTCTTATTGTCTGGAGTTTGTGAACTTCACATCTATTGCAAAAGTTTTAAAAAATCCTATACTGAGTGTTTGTTTTGCGACATCATGAAAAGAACAACTTTATTAGTCCGGCTCTGGAAATTTAGAACTTTTTGTTACCTTTCTGGGCTCTTGTCCTCCAACGTCTTACGAACATGAAATTTGAATTAATTTCTGCAAAAATTCTGAGAAATATGATTGATTTTTGTTTTGGGCAAAATGTATACAAAACCCTGTATATCAGCAAGAAATGAGTTCCGAACTTTTTTAACACTGAATATGTGTTGGCATGGTCGAAGCCTATCTCCGATATTGGTATGTACATTTCGTCCCGTAAGACCCTGTATATCTTTACGGCTGCTTATTATTATTTCATACTGTCTCCTAGATAGCCCCGCTTGTTGCTTTTTTGTTGCAAAAGAGCATATGCTTTCTTATATTTAGTAGCTTGTTTCGGCGAATTCATAATTTTTTTCAGAACGAAAGACGCATCTTTTTTTCCGCTTTCTCCCAACTTTGCTTGCGTAGCAAAAGTTAATACTTCCAATTCTATGTTTCTACATAATTCTTCAGGTTTTCTCCTTTTACTCCTCTCACTTGATTCACTAGACCTTTTCGACGGCCTGCCTTGTTGATTTACCATTTTTGGAACGTTAAACGTACCCGCAAGCCATTCTTTGTTTTGTGGCACAAAAACCTCTTTGTTTTGTAGCACAAAAACCTTTTCTTTTCTCCGTGCTTTACTCCAACGTTGTTTCATTTTTCATTGAAATGGGAAAAATTATGCTTGATTTCTTTCATCAACTCATCCAAGTGTAATAAATAGTTTTCTAGGAAATTTAATTTGTTACTAAAATTAAGCATATTCTGTTGCTGCATGATAGAAAATAACTGTCGCCGAATTATAACTGTAACATTTAAAGGTCCTAAAACAAAAGAAAAACCAGTTGTAACCAAAATGTAGCACTTAACATTCTTAACCTCTGTTTGCACCAAGCAAATTTGGTAAACCTACAGTTAACGACCCTTAAACCATAGCTATTAGCATGAGTAACCATAGTAATAAAGGAAACTTAACTAGGTTTGCAAATTGCTTAGAGCAAATGGCCCTTACCTCGTATCTGCAACCAATTTTATCGGTACGTTAAACCATAGGCTGTGAACTTTTTACGAAATAAAAAATAACTGTCCTGAAGTTCCCGGAAGTACAACTATTAATCGATTTAACTTAAACAAAAATATAGAAAAATTGACCGTATTTGAGTTTATATATATTAAGTTTGACACTTTTGGTAACCAAAAATTGAGAGCAATGTACGTGCACACTTACCTGCTTGGTCACAATCCATAACTAGATTAAAATATTTCAAACAAAAGTAGGAAAAAACTGTGACATATGTTTAGATATAAAACGTCGCGAAACTCTACTTACAAACATTTTGACTTGTCGTACAAGGGTTGCGATGGCGCATGAACTGAATGGACCATTGGTTGACATTTGTGGGTCCTTTGACAGATCATAGCCACCTTTTGTTTTTGTGCGCTTTAAGGTTTTTATAATACACTTTTGGCCGCTCAAATTTCCCAAATACCCCTCTGTGCGTCGTGAATATTTTTGTCGGCGTCGTGCGTGGTTCGCTGGTTTAATTTTCACGTTTTTGATTCAAAAAACGTTTTCGGAAAAGTGCGAACTTACGTGAATGCATGTGGAAACTTCCCTGTATCCTACATGCTACTTTTCCTTGATTCGAATTGCGTTTTCGATGTCAATTTTGACTTCGCTTGATGTCTCTACGACACCATCAAAGAGCCATGTCAACGCATTCCAGAGATCAGGTTAGTGACCACATTTTATGCATGTAGAATCCCCAGATGGTAACCCCAGTGTCCCCATAGTCTATCAATTGTGACCCTAAATTCATTTTTCGCATCAAACATTGGAAATAATTAGGCAATGATGAATAATTTCAAATTTAACACAGCGCCGGCGCTCCGCGGAGCTGCTGCTATTGAAATTATCTGTCAAAATCCGATTGTCTAAAGCTGCGTTCACACTGCGGCATTTCCAGTGGTCGCCTTAATGTCGATTTCTGATTGGTTTTAAATTGTTATGGCGGAAATGTCAAGTGCAGACTTTTGACCAATGAGATATCGACATTATAAGTGCTTCGAGAGCCTGCCCACGTGATTGTACTGTTGCGAACTCAGGGTTCAATAATTCCAGTGTAACGATTTAACACGAAAACACTATTTATTTATTTCCACAATTACACACGACTACTAAATAACTCATGACTTAACACTTTATAGCCTTCTATTATCGCTTCGTAACTTTAGCTTACTTATAGCTCGATTAAAATACGACTAATACTCGGGCGCTCTATGCGCCTTTTATATACAATCCTAAAATTACAGAAAAACCTAGAAAGTTCTTTATAAGAATTCTTGAATAATCTCATATAAAAAAAAAACGGTTGTAAACAACTGCCTTCTAGATTAAGCCAGACGAGCAATAAATCACTCGTGTCAGCCATGACGCAGCGCGGATAGGTCGCGAAGCTCCACCAACCAACACGCTCCCATGCGTTGCCCCGCCTCCCATGCGGCGTTGCTGCGATCGTAACATTGCCCTCCTCCTAAGTCTGTTCGTCCCGAACAGATAGAGTTCCATGGTATCGTGCTAATCGATCCAAATGAACGACCTTCATCTTTGACCTAGGGGTCCGCTGGATCCTATACACCACATCATTAATCTTCTTTATAATTGTATAAGGTCCTTCCCAATTTTGGCTAAGTTTGGGCGACTTCCCCACCTTTCGCCTCGGATTGTATAGCCACACCAAATCACCATCCTGGAAGCCGCGGGAGTTAGCTAGTAAGTCATATCTTGCTTTGGCTCGATCACTGGATATCCGCAGTTTATTCCTGACTTGCTCATGAACATTGTTCAGCCTCTCCTTAAGCTCCTCCACAAAATTCTCAGAGTTGAGCGACTCTTTTTCTGGTGTTCCATACATCAAATCCGCAGGAAGCCTCATTTCCCTCCCGAACATCACTTTCGCCGGAGTATAACCAGTGGCTTCATGCGTAGAGCCTCGATATGCCATCAACATGAGAGGTAAATGTTGGTCCCAATCACGCTGATGATCTGCCACCATTTTAGACAGATAATGTTCCATGGTCCGAGTAAATCTCTCTACCATCCCATCCGACTATGGATGCAAAGGAGTTGTCCTGGTCTTGCGAATTCCGAGAAGTTCCATGACCTTCTGGAAAACAGCCGATTCAAAATTTCGGCCCTGATCAGAATGAAGTTCGAGAGGGACTCCAAATCTGCAGAACATTTCATTTACTAGCACCGTTGCCACAGTCGTTGCTTCTTGATTAGGCAGGGCGTATGCTTCAGGCCATTTAGTGAAGTAATCCATGGCGACCAAGATGTATTTATTGCCCGACTCAGTCTGAGGAAACGGTCCCGCGACATCAATTGCTACCCTCTCGAATGGAGCACCTACAGTGTACTGCACCATTCGGCCGCGTGATCTTGTTCGAGGTCCTTTTGTGGCACAACAAACTTCGCACTTGCGGCACCAAGATTCGACGTCTTCATGATAATTCACCCAGTAGAACCGCTTTTTAATTTTGGCCAAGGTTTTATTGACCCCAAAATGACCTCCACTGGTTCCGTCGTGCATTTCCTGTAGTACGTCCGATTTTCTGCTTCCAGGAACAACCAACTGACTGACTACGGTCTTGCCATCCGGACTCTCCCACGCTCTCTTCAGTAAACCATTTTCTATTTTAAGAGAGTGCCACTGGGCCCATAGCGCCTTCAGGTTTGGACTTTTACCAGCAATTTCTTGCCATTCTGGTCTCTTGTCGTCAGTCTTTGCAGAGAGGATGAGTCCAATATCTGGATCATTCATTTGTTCTTCTCGAAGGGTCTGTGTGGTCCAGCCATCGTTTATTTCTACCGACGTTCTCCTTACGAAAGGAAGTCCCTCACGCTGCTCAGTTCTTTGACAATGCCGACAATCTTCTTTACAAGGCCGTCTAGACAATGCATCGGCATTTCCGTGAGACCTTCCTGGTCGATGTTCAATTTGGAAATCGTACTGCTGCAGGCGCTCTATCCATCTGGCTATTTGACCTTCAGAGTTCTTCATCTGTAATAACCATTTCAAGGCTCCATGGTCAGTCCTAATCAGGAACCTTTTTCCATATAAGTAGCGATGGTAATGTTCGACTGCTTTAACGATGGCCAACAGCTCCTTTCTAGTGACGCAATAGTTTCTTTCTGGATTATTTAAAGTCTTACTGTAGTATTCAATGACCTTCTCTTGCCCGTTTTGTCTTTGAGAGAGTACTGCACCTAGACCACAGTTACTTGCATCCGTGTCCAAAATAAAGAGTCCGTCCTTTATAGGGTAAGCCAAGATCGGACTAGAACAGAGGGCAGCTTTAAGCCTTGCAAACGCCTGACTGCATTCGTGGTTCCACAAGAACGGTGTTTTCTTTTCCGTTAATTTGTGCAGCGGTTTTGCGATGTCGGCAAATCCCTCTACAAATCTCCTGTAGTAAGTACATAGTCCCAAAAAGCTCCTTACTTCGTGTTTGTCTCGGGGAACTGGCCAATCTTTAATGGCAGATATTTTACTATGGCTAGTTTTAATGCCTTGTTCTGAGATAGTATGCCCCAAGTACTCGACTTGCTTCTGGAACAGGCTGCATTTCTTGTAGTTTAACTTCAGGTGAGCATTCCGTAACTTGTTGAAGATTTCTCTTAAATTCTTCAAGTGCTCGTCGAAATCACGTCCCATGACAATTATGTCATCTAAGTATACCAGGCAAGTTTTCCAAGTCAGCCCCCTCAAGACAAGTTCCATTAGTCGCTCGAAAGTTGATGGAGCATTGCACAATCCAAAAGGCATAACAGTGAATTGGTATAGTCCAGAACCAGTAGAAAATGCAGTCTTTTCTTTGTCTTCGGGAGCAATCTTTACTTGCCAGTACCCACTTTTTAAATCTAGAGTGGAAAACCACTTTGATCCCGATAAAGTTGCTAAGGTGTCGTCTATACGTGGCAATGGGTAGCTGTCTTTCTTGGTTACATCATTAAGTTTCCTGTAGTCAACACAGAACCGCGTTGAACCATCTTTCTTCTTAACAAGAACCACAGGCGACGACCATGGACTAGATGATTCTTCTATGACGCCCTCCTTTAACATTTCATTCAGCAAACTGTTAACTTCCTGTTGTTTAGCCAGAGGGACCCTTCGTGGATGTTGTCGTATTGGCTGGGCATCTCCTGTGTTGATCTTATGGACAACTAAATCGGTTTGACTGTCGTTGCTCTTGAAGTTAAACATATCAGATTCATCCATGGCAAATTTTATAGCAGACTGAAGTTGTTCCTTTGACAGGTGACTCCACTGTCGCTTAAAGCATCAATGACTTCTGGGGAAGCTTGGTTAGAAGATATAATTTTGGATGTCTCTGCTTCGACACAATTGCATACCCATTGTACAGGCTCATAATTGGCAAGAACTGTTCCTTCTTTTAGCTTGATGGTCCTTTCTCCAATATTGGCAACTCGTACTGGCATAGTCTTCTTCGTGTCGGTCAAAGTTCGGGCTACCATGATTTCAGTCGTCAAATCCAGGTTAGGTTCTATAAGTCCTATGGACCACCCAGGATCATTTTCAGAAGTCACTGTGATAATTTGTTCTGAATTTGGAGGAATTTTTACATCTTCCACCACCAGTAGACGGATACTAGTTTCCACATTTCCATTGGTTAATGCAAACTCCTCATCTCCAAACGTGAGAATATTCTGTTTGTGATCATAGGAGAATCCATGTTTCCTGATGAGATCCATTCCCAAAATAAACTCGTCTTTGATCCTGGCAACCAACACTTTATGCCGAACTTCAAGTCTTTCTCCAATAATGATGGTGACATCGGCTTGTCCGTCTATAGGGCAAGATTCTCCAGTGACTGATTTTAACATAATAGGGTTGGGCAATGGTTGTATGGTATATCCGAAAAGTTTATCTGGCCTTACAATGGTCACATCTGCTCCTGTATCGATGGTAATCTGGATCTTCTGTCCTTTAATGCGTCCAGCCACTGTGAGACTTTTGCCACCCAAATTATTGACTTTAAAGATCCTGGGGGTCTTAGCGGCCCCGGTCAATTGCCCCCTTGCATTGACCGGAATTAGTTTTCCTGGGACCTAGGGCGGTCTTGGTCGCCGCTTGGTCTTCTAAACGACGGCGACGGACTTCTTGCCCTATTACGGCAGTTACTCTTGATGTGACCCAGTCTGCCGCAGTTAAAACATTTTATGCCCCGATTGTCTGTTGATCGAGGGGTCCTTCCCAAGAGGGCTTGTATATTGACTGCCATATCCTTCATCGCTTTATGTAAACTGGCCATGGATTCAGCCATAGACGTATCCTTCTCGTCATTGCAAGTTGCCATTCGCACACGTGGAGAAGAACCAGATGACACTCGTGGCGCCTCGAATTCCAGGGCCCGAACTAGCGCCTCGCTGATATCCTTGGGCCTTACTAGACGTAAGTGGTATCTCATGTCACTATCGCGAACTCCCTCAATGAACCTTTCGGCGGCAAATTGCATTTGAAAAGATTCAGGGGCCGATGGATATGCCAGGTGAATTAGTCTGTCTATGTCCGCCTCAAATTCTTGTAACGATTCACCTGACTTCTGCTGTCTCATCCTCAGCTGGGCCTGGAACACGGTTTCTTTGTGTTCATTTCCAAATCGTAGTTGCAGAGAGTGTACTAAAGCTGCATAATTACTTTGATCAGCTGCCGACAGAGATTGGAGTAATTCAGCCGCTTTTCCACGAAGCGCTACCACTAGTGATGTAGCTTTCTGGCGCTCGGACCAGCCATTAGCTTTTGCAGCTGCCTCAAATTGAGTTTTATAGATTTCCCAGGCCGTAGTACCGTCATAATCGGGAGGCTTAATTTTAGCGTTGGGTGTGCTAAAACTCTCTGTAGACACGGTGTCGTCCTCAAGTTGTTCCCGGAATTTCTTTTCTAGCTCGAGAACCCTCTGGTTGACAGCTTCGAGTCCTTCGTTAACGGATTCGTTAACGGATTGCATTATTCTTTCTTCCAATTGTTGCTCCCTGACTGCGAAATGGTTCATTAATTCTTCTTTGAATTGTTAATGACGTCGCTCTTGTACTTGTTCACGTTTTTCCTGCTCCTCCTTCTGTTCTTCATAACGTCTTTCCTGCTCTTCTTTCTGTTCTAGATAACGTCTTTCCTGCTCTTCCTTCTGTTGTTGATAACGTTGCTCCTGTACTCGATCACGTCTTTCTTGTTCCTCTTTTTGTTCCTTATAACGTTTTTCCTGCTCTTCTTTTTGTTCTAGATAACGGCGCTCCTGTATTTGATCACGTTTTTCCAGTTCTTCCCTCTGTTGTTGCATGAGGGACAGCAGGGCGGCAAATTGATCTTCCATCGCTTGATGCTGGCTTCTGGTCACTGGCATAAACACGTAATGTCCGGCAATGAAGCACTCACTTACAGTTCAGCAATATTAGTCCTCAAATTCCCACTGGAATCGCACTTCTGACACCAATTGTTGCGAACTCAGGGTTCAATAATTCCAGTGTAACGATTTAACACGAAAACACTATTTATTTATTTCCACAATTACACACGACTACTAAATAACTCATGACTTAACACTTTATAGCCTTCCATTATCGCTTCGTAACTTTAGCTTACTTATAGCTCGATTAAAATACGACTAATACTCGGGCGCTCTATGCGCCTTTTAAATACAATCCTAAAATTACAGAAAAACCTAGAAAGTTCTTTATAAGAATTCTTGAATAATCTCATTAAAAAAAAAACGGTTGTAAACAACTGCCTTCTAGATTAAGCCAGACGAGCAATAAATCACTCGTGTCAGCCATGACGCAGCGCGGATAGGTCGCGAAGCTCCACCAACCAACACGCTCCCATGCGTTGCCCCGCCTCCCATGCGGCGTTGCTGCGATCGTAACAG
>CATOSE010000310.1:0-10264 GCA_951812265.1 Taphrorychus bicolor | reverse complement strand
CCTGGGCGAGGTCTCTCATGAGATCGCATCTCCGTATGTGTCGTACTACTATGTCATCAAGGCCGGGGCGAGGTCTCTCATGAGATCGCATCTCCGTATGTGCCGTACTACTATGTCATCAAGGCCGGGGCGAGGTCTCTCATGAGATCGCATCTCCGTATGTGCCGTACTACTATGTCATCAAGGCCGGGGCGAGGTCTCTCATGAGATCGCATTTCCGTACGTGCCGTACTACTATGTCATCAAGGCCGGGGCGAGGTCTCTCATGAGATCGCATCTCCGTATGTGTCGTACTACTATGTCATCAAGGCCGGGGCGAGGTCTCTCATGAGATCGCATCTCCGTACGTGCCGTACTACTATGTCATCAAGGCCGGGGCGAGGTCTCTCATGAGATCGCATCTCCGTATGTGCCGTACTACTATGTCATCAAGGCCTGGGCGAGGTCTCTCATGAGATCGCATCTCCGTACGTGCCGTACTACTATGTCATCAAGTCCTGGGCGAGGTCTCTCGTGAGATCGCATCTCCGTATGTGTCGTACTACTATGTCATCAAGGCCGGGGCGAGGTCTCTCATGAGATCGCATCTCCGTATGTGCCGTACTACTATGTCATCAAGGCCGGGGCGAGGTCTCTCATGAGATCGCATCTCCGTATGTGCCGTACTACTATGTCATCAAGTCCTGGGCGAGGTCTCTCATGAGATCGCATCTCCGTATGTGCCGTACTACTATGTCATCAAGGCCTGGGCGAGGTCTCTCATGAGATCGCATCTCCGTATGTGCCGTACTACTATGTCATCAAGGCCTGGGCGAGGTCTCTCATGAGATCGCATCTCCGTATGTGTCGTACTACTATGTCATCAAGGCCGGGGCGAGGTCTCTCATGAGATCGCATCTCCGTACGTGCCGTACTACTATGTCATCAAGTCCTGGGCGAGGTCTCTCATGAGATCGCATCTCCGTATGTGCCGTACTACTATGTCATCAAGGCCTGGGCGAGGTCTCTCATGAGATCGCATCTCCGTATGTGCCGTACTACTATGTCATCAAGTCCTGGGCGAGGTCTCTCGTGAGATCGCATCTCCGTATGTGTCGTACTACTATGTCATCAAGGCCTGGGCGAGGTCTCTCATGAGATCGCATCTCCGTATGTGCCGTACTACTATGTCATCAAGGCCGGGGCGAGGTCTCTCATGAGATCGCATCTCCGTATGTGCCGTACTACTATGTCATCAAGTCCTGGGCGAGGTCTCTCATGAGATCGCATCTCCGTATGTGCCGTACTACTATGTCATCAAGGCTGGGCGAGGTCTCTCATGAGATCGCATCTCCGTATGTGCCGTACTACTATGTCATCAAGGCCTGGGCGAGGTCTCTCATGAGATCGCATCTCCGTATGTGCCGTACTACTATGTCATCAAGGCCTGGGCGAGTTCTTTCATGAGATCGCATCTCCGTATGTGCCGTACTACTATGTCATCAAGGCCTGGGCGAGGTCTCTTATGAGATCGCATCTCCGTATGTGCCTTACTACTATATCATCAAGGCCGGGGCGAGGTCTCTCATGAGATCGCATCTCCGTATGTGCCGTACTACTATGTCATCAAGGCCGGGGCGAGGTCTCTCATGAGATCGCATCTCCGTATGTGCCGTACTACCATGTCATCAAGGCCTGGGCGAGGTCTCTCATGAGATCGCATCTCCGTATGTGCCGTACTACTATGTCATCAAGGCCGGGGCGAGGTCTCTCATGAGATCGCATCTCCGTATGTGCCGTACTACTACGTCATCAAGTCCTGGGCGAGGTCTCTCATGAGATCGCATCTCCGTACGTGCCGTACTACTATGTCATCAAGGCCTGGGCGAGGTCTCTCATGAGATCGCATCTCCGTACGTGCCGTACTACTATGTCATCAAGGCCGGGGCGAGGTCTCTCATGAGATCGCATCTCCGTACGTGCCGTACTACTATGTCATCAAGGCCGGGGCGAGGTCTCTTATGAGATCACATCTCCGTATGTGCCGTACTACTATGTCATCAAGGCCTGGGCGAGGTCTCTCATGAGATCGCATCTCCGTATGTGCCGTACTACTATGTCATCAAGTCCTGGGCGAGGTCTCTCATGAGATCGCATCTCCGTATGTGCCGTACTACTATGTCATCAAGGCCTGGGCAAGGTCTCTCATGAGATCGCATCTCCGTATGTGCCGTACTACTATGTCATCAAGTCCTGGGCGAGGTCTCTCATGAGATCGCATCTCCGTATGTGCCGTACTACTATGTCATCAAGGCCGGGGCGAGGTCTCTCATGAGATCGCATCTCCGTATGTGCCGTACTACTATGTCATCAAGGCCGGGCGAGGTCTCTTATGAGATCGCATCTCCGTATGTGCCGTACTACTATGTCATCAAGGCCGGGGCGAGGTCTCTCATGAGATCGCATCTCCGTATGTGCCGTACTACTATGTCATCAAGGCCGGGGCGAGGTCTCTCATGAGATCGCATCTCCGTATGTGCCGTACTACTATGTCATCAAGTCCTGGGCGAGGTCTCTCATGAGATCGCATCTCCGTATGTGCCGTACTACTATGTCATCAAGGCCTGGGCGAGGTCTCTCATGAGATCGCATCTCCGTATGTGCCGTACTACTATGTCATCAAGTCCTGGGCGAGGTCTCTCATGAGATCGCATCTCCGTATGTGCCGTACTACTATGTCATCAAGGCCAGGGCGAGGTCTCTCATGAGATCGCATCTCCGTATGTGCCATACTACTATGTCATCAAGGCATTGGCGAGGTCTCTCACGGGATCGCATCTCCGTTTGTGCCGTACTACTATGTCATCAAGGCCGGGGCAAGGTCTCTCATGAGATCGCATCTCCGTATGTGCCGTACTACTATGTCATCAAGGCCTGGGCGAGGTCTCTCATGAGATCGCATCTCCGTATGTGCCGTACTACTATGTCATCAAGGCCGGGGCGAGGTCTCTCATGAGATCGCATCTCCGTATGTGTCGTACTACTATGTCATCAAGGCCGGGGCGAGGTCTCTCATGAGATCGCATCTCCGTACGTGCCGTACTACTATGTCATCAAGGCCTGGGCGAGGTCTCTCATGAGATCGCATCTCCGTATGTGCCGTACTACTATGTCATCAAGGCCTGGGCGAGGTCTCTCATGAGATCGCATCTCCGTACGTGCCGTACTACTATGTCATCAAGTCCTGGGCGAGGTCTCTCGTGAGATCGCATCTCCGTATGTGCCGTACTACTATGTCATCAAGGCCTGGGCGAGGTCTCTCATGAGATCGCATCTCCGTATGTGCCGTACTACTATGTCATCAAGGCCGGGGCGAGGTCTCTCATGAGATCGCATCTCCGTATGTGCCGTACTACTATGTCATCAAGGCCGGGGCGAGGTCTCTCATGAGATCGCATCTCCGTATGTGCCGTACTACTATGTCATCAAGGCCTGGGCGAGGTCTCTCATGAGATCGCATCTCCGTATGTGCCGTACTACTATGTCATCAAGGCCTGGGCGAGGTCTCTCATGAGATCGCATCTCCGTATGTGCCGTACTACTATGTCATCAAGGCCTGGGCGAGGTCTCTCATGAGATCGCATCTCCGTATGTGCCGTACCACTATGTCATCAAGGCTTGGGCGAGGTCTCTTATGAGATCGCATCTCCGTATGTGCCGTACTACTATATCATCAAGGCCGGGGCGAGGTCTCCCATGAGATCGCATCTCCGTATGTGCCGTACTACTATGTCATCAAGGCCTGGGCGAGGTCTCTCATGAGATCGCATCTCCGTATGTGCCGTACTACCCTGTCATCAAGGCCTGGGTAAGGTCTCTCATGAGATTGCATCTCCGTATGTGCCGTACTACTATGTCATCAAGGCCTGGGCGAGGTCTCTCATGAGATCGCATCTCCGTATGTGCCATACTACTACGTCATCAAGTCCGGGGCGAGGTCTCTCATGAGATCGCATCTCCGTACATGCCGTACTACTATGTCATCAAGGCCGGGGCGAGGTCTCTCATGAGATCGCATCTCCGTATGTGCCGTACTACTATGTCATCAAGGCCGGGGCGAGGTCTCTCATGAGATCGCATCTCCGTACGTGCCGTACTACTATGTCATCAAGGCCGGGGCGAGGTCTCTCATGAGATCGCATCTCCGTATGTGCCGTACTACTATGTCATCAAGGCCTGGGCGAGGTTTCTCATGAGATCGCATCTCCGTATGTGCCGTACTACTATGTCATCAAGGCCGGGGCGAGGTCTCTCATGAGATCGCATCTCCGTATGTGCCGTACTACTATGTCATCAAGGCCGGGGCGAGGTCTCTCATGAGATCGCATCTCCGTATGTGCCGTACTACTATGTCATCAAGGCCTGGGCGAGGTCTCTCATGAGATCGCATCTCCGTATGTGCCGTACTACTATGTCATCAAGTCCTGGGCGAGGTCTCTCATGAGATCGCATCTCCGTACGTGCCGTACTACTATGTCATCAAGGCCTGGGCGAGGTCTCTCATGAGATCGCATCTCCGTATGTGCCGTACTACTATGTCATCAAGGCCGGGGCGAGGTCTCTCATGAGATCGCATCTCCGTATGTGCCGTACTACTATGTCATCAAGGCGTGGGCGAGGTCTCTCATGAGATCGCATCTCCGTATGTGCCGTACTACTATGTCATCAAGGCCTGGGCGAGGTCTCTCATGAGATCGCATCTCCGTATGTGCCGTACTACTATGTCATCAAGGCCGGGGCAAGGTCTCTCATGAGATCGCATCTCCGTATGTGTCGTACTACTATGTCATCAAGGCCTGGGCAAGGTCTCTCATGAGATCGCATCTCCGTATGTGCCGTACTACTATGTCATCAAGGCCGGGGCGAGGTCTCTCATGAGATCGCATCTCCGTATGTGCCGTACTACTATGTCATCAAGTCCTGGGCGAGGTCTCTCATGAGATCGCATCTCCGTATGTGTCGTACTACTATGTCATCAAGGCCGGGGCGAGGTCTCTCATGAGATCGCATCTCCGTATGTGCCGTACTACTATGTCATCAAGGCCGGGGCGAGGTCTCTCATGAGATCGCATCTCCGTATGTGCCGTACTACTATGTCATCAAGGCCGGGGCGAGGTCTCTCATGAGATCGCATTTCCGTACGTGCCGTACTACTATGTCATCAAGGCCGGGGCGAGGTCTCTCATGAGATCGCATCTCCGTATGTGTCGTACTACTATGTCATCAAGGCCGGGGCGAGGTCTCTCATGAGATCGCATCTCCGTACGTGCCGTACTACTATGTCATCAAGGCCGGGGCGAGGTCTCTCATGAGATCGCATCTCCGTATGTGCCGTACTACTATGTCATCAAGGCCTGGGCGAGGTCTCTCATGAGATCGCATCTCCGTACGTGCCGTACTACTATGTCATCAAGGCCTGGGCGAGGTCTCTCGTGAGATCGCATCTCCGTATGTGTCGTACTACTATGTCATCAAGGCCGGGGCGAGGTCTCTCATGAGATCGCATCTCCGTATGTGCCGTACTACTATGTCATCAAGGCCGGGGCGAGGTCTCTCATGAGATCGCATCTCCGTATGTGCCGTACTACTATGTCATCAAGTCCTGGGCGAGGTCTCTCATGAGATCGCATCTCCGTATGTGCCGTACTACTATGTCATCAAGGCCTGGGCGAGGTCTCTCATGAGATCGCATCTCCGTATGTGCCGTACTACTATGTCATCAAGGCCTGGGCGAGGTCTCTCATGAGATCGCATCTCCGTATGTGTCGTACTACTATGTCATCAAGGCCGGGGCGAGGTCTCTCATGAGATCGCATCTCCGTACGTGCCGTACTACTATGTCATCAAGTCCTGGGCGAGGTCTCTCATGAGATCGCATCTCCGTATGTGCCGTACTACTATGTCATCAAGGCCTGGGCGAGGTCTCTCATGAGATCGCATCTCCGTATGTGCCGTACTACTATGTCATCAAGTCCTGGGCGAGGTCTCTCGTGAGATCGCATCTCCGTATGTGTCGTACTACTATGTCATCAAGGCCTGGGCGAGGTCTCTCATGAGATCGCATCTCCGTATGTGCCGTACTACTATGTCATCAAGGCCGGGGCGAGGTCTCTCATGAGATCGCATCTCCGTATGTGCCGTACTACTATGTCATCAAGTCCTGGGCGAGGTCTCTCATGAGATCGCATCTCCGTATGTGCCGTACTACTATGTCATCAAGGCCTGGGCGAGGTCTCTCATGAGATCGCATCTCCGTATGTGCCGTACTACTATGTCATCAAGGCCTGGGCGAGGTCTCTCATGAGATCGCATCTCCGTATGTGCCGTACTACTATGTCATCAAGGCCTGGGCGAGTTCTTTCATGAGATCGCATCTCCGTATGTGCCGTACTACTATGTCATCAAGGCCTGGGCGAGGTCTCTTATGAGATCGCATCTCCGTATGTGCCTTACTACTATATCATCAAGGCCGGGGCGAGGTCTCTCATGAGATCGCAT
The DNA here is from genome assembly GCA_951812265.1 of Taphrorychus bicolor. Classification (NCBI taxonomy): domain Eukaryota; kingdom Metazoa; phylum Arthropoda; class Insecta; order Coleoptera; family Curculionidae; genus Taphrorychus; species Taphrorychus bicolor. Next base: position 3,727 of record CATOSE010000310.1, on the reverse strand, counting down.
CTCCGTATGTGCCGTACTACTATGTCATCAAGGCCGGGGCGAGGTCTCTCATGAGATCGCATCTCCGTATGTGCCGTACTACCATGTCATCAAGGCCTGGGCGAGGTCTCTCATGAGATCGCATCTCCGTATGTGCCGTACTACTATGTCATCAAGGCCGGGGCGAGGTCTCTCATGAGATCGCATCTCCGTATGTGCCGTACTACTACGTCATCAAGTCCTGGGCGAGGTCTCTCATGAGATCGCATCTCCGTACGTGCCGTACTACTATGTCATCAAGGCCTGGGCGAGGTCTCTCATGAGATCGCATCTCCGTACGTGCCGTACTACTATGTCATCAAGGCCGGGGCGAGGTCTCTCATGAGATCGCATCTCCGTACGTGCCGTACTACTATGTCATCAAGGCCGGGGCGAGGTCTCTTATGAGATCACATCTCCGTATGTGCCGTACTACTATGTCATCAAGGCCTGGGCGAGGTTTCTCATGAGATCGCATCTCCGTATGTGCCGTACTACTATGTCATCAAGGCCGGGGCGAGGTCTCTCATGAGATCGCATCTCCGTATGTGCCGTACTACTATGTCATCAAGGCCGGGGCGAGGTCTCTCATGAGATCGCATCTCCGTATGTGCCGTACTACTATGTCATCAAGGCCTGGGCGAGGTCTCTCATGAGATCGCATCTCCGTATGTGCCGTACTACTATGTCATCAAGTCCTGGGCGAGGTCTCTCATGAGATCGCATCTCCGTATGTGCCGTACTACTATGTCATCAAGGCCTGGGCAAGGTCTCTCATGAGATCGCATCTCCGTATGTGCCGTACTACTATGTCATCAAGTCCTGGGCGAGGTCTCTCATGAGATCGCATCTCCGTATGTGCCGTACTACTATGTCATCAAGGCCGGGGCGAGGTCTCTCATGAGATCGCATCTCCGTATGTGCCGTACTACTATGTCATCAAGGCCGGGGCGAGGTCTCTTATGAGATCGCATCTCCGTATGTGCCGTACTACTATGTCATCAAGGCCGGGGCGAGGTCTCTCATGAGATCGCATCTCCGTATGTGCCGTACTACTATGTCATCAAGGCCGGGGCGAGGTCTCTCATGAGATCGCATCTCCGTATGTGCCGTACTACTATGTCATCAAGTCCTGGGCGAGGTCTCTCATGAGATCGCATCTCCGTATGTGCCGTACTACTATGTCATCAAGGCCTGGGCGAGGTCTCTCATGAGATCGCATCTCCGTATGTGCCGTACTACTATGTCATCAAGTCCTGGGCGAGGTCTCTCATGAGATCGCATCTCCGTATGTGCCGTACTACTATGTCATCAAGGCCAGGGCGAGGTCTCTCATGAGATCGCATCTCCGTATGTGCCATACTACTATGTCATCAAGGCCGGGGCGAGGTCTCTCACGGGATCGCATCTCCGTTTGTGCCGTACTACTATGTCATCAAGGCCGGGGCAAGGTCTCTCATGAGATCGCATCTCCGTATGTGCCGTACTACTATGTCATCAAGGCCTGGGCGAGGTCTCTCATGAGATCGCATCTCCGTATGTGCCGTACTACTATGTCATCAAGGCCGGGGCGAGGTCTCTCATGAGATCGCATCTCCGTATGTGTCGTACTACTATGTCATCAAGGCCGGGGCGAGGTCTCTCATGAGATCGCATCTCCGTACGTGCCGTACTACTATGTCATCAAGGCCTGGGCGAGGTCTCTCATGAGATCGCATCTCCGTATGTGCCGTACTACTATGTCATCAAGGCCTGGGCGAGGTCTCTCATGAGATCGCATCTCCGTACGTGCCGTACTACTATGTCATCAAGTCCTGGGCGAGGTCTCTCGTGAGATCGCATCTCCGTATGTGCCGTACTACTATGTCATCAAGGCCTGGGCGAGTTCTTTCATGAGATCGCATCTCCGTATGTGCCGTACTACTATGTCATCAAGGCCGGGGCGAGGTCTCTCATGAGATCGCATCTCCGTATGTGCCGTACTACTATGTCATCAAGGCCGGGGCGAGGTCTCTCATGAGATCGCATCTCCGTATGTGCCGTACTACTATGTCATCAAGGCCTGGGCGAGGTCTCTCATGAGATCGCATCTCCGTATGTGCCGTACTACTATGTCATCAAGGCCTGGGCGAGGTCTCTCATGAGATCGCATCTCCGTATGTGCCGTACTACTATGTCATCAAGGCCTGGGCGAGGTCTCTCATGAGATCGCATCTCCGTATGTGCCGTACTACTATGTCATCAAGGCTTGGGCGAGGTCTCTTATGAGATCGCATCTCCGTATGTGCCGTACTACTATATCATCAAGGCCGGGGCGAGGTCTCTCATGAGATCGCATCTCCGTATGTGCCGTACTACTATGTCATCAAGGCCTGGGCGAGGTCTCTCATGAGATCGCATCTCCGTATGTGCCGTACTACCCTGTCATCAAGGCCTGGGTAAGGTCTCTCATGAGATCGCATCTCCGTATGTGCCGTACTACTATGTCATCAAGGCCTGGGCGAGGTCTCTCATGAGATCGCATCTCCGTATGTGCCATACTACTACGTCATCAAGTCCGGGGCGAGGTCTCTCATGAGATCGCATCTCCGTACATGCCGTACTACTATGTCATCAAGGCCGGGGCGAGGTCTCTCATGAGATCGCATCTCCGTATGTGCCGTACTACTATGTCATCAAGGCCGGGGCGAGGTCTCTCATGAGATCGCATCTCCGTACGTGCCGTACTACTATGTCATCAAGGCCGGGGCGAGGTCTCTCATGAGATCGCATCTCCGTATGTGCCGTACTACTATGTCATCAAGGCCTGGGCGAGGTTTCTCATGAGATCGCATCTCCGTATGTGCCGTACTACTATGTCATCAAGGCCGGGGCGAGGTCTCTCATGAGATCGCATCTCCGTATGTGCCGTACTACTATGTCATCAAGGCCGGGGCGAGGTCTCTCATGAGATCGCATCTCCGTATGTGCCGTACTACTATGTCATCAAGGCCTGGGCGAGGTCTCTCATGAGATCGCATCTCCGTATGTGCCGTACTACTATGTCATCAAGTCCTGGGCGAGGTCTCTCATGAGATCGCATCTCCGTACGTGCCGTACTACTATGTCATCAAGGCCTGGGCGAGGTCTCTCATGAGATCGCATCTCCGTATGTGCCGTACTACTATGTCATCAAGGCCGGGGCGAGGTCTCTCATGAGATCGCATCTCCGTATGTGCCGTACTACTATGTCATCAAGGCGTGGGCGAGGTCTCTCATGAGATCGCATCTCCGTATGTGCCGTACTACTATGTCATCAAGGCCTGGGCGAGGTCTCTCATGAGATCGCATCTCCGTATGTGCCGTACTACTATGTCATCAAGGCCGGGGCAAGGTCTCTCATGAGATCGCATCTCCGTATGTGTCGTACTACTATGTCATCAAGGCCTGGGCAAGGTCTCTCATGAGATCGCATCTCCGTACGTGCCGTACTACTTTGTCATCAAGGCCGGGGCGAGGTCTCTCATGAGATCGCATCTCCGTATGTGCCGTACTACTATGTCATCAAGGCCGGGGCGAGGTCTCTCATGAGATCGCATCTCCGTATGTGCCGTACTACTATGTCATCAAGTCCTGGGCGAGGTCTCTCATGAGATCGCATCTCCGTATGTGCCGTACTACTATGTCATCAAGGCCTGGGCGAGGTCTCTCATGAGATCGCATCTCCGTA
>CATOSE010000309.1:0-12321 GCA_951812265.1 Taphrorychus bicolor | reverse complement strand
CAACAACGACTTAATAAAAAAAATGGGAAAATATGGCCTACATATCCCCCAACACCGCCAAAGATCTAAAAATTTACAACGCCTTGCCTCCAAATATTTACGGCCTCCCAAAATTACACAAGACCGACACACCACTCCGACCCATCGTCTCATGTGTTCAATCCCCTTTCGAAAAACTTTCAAAATTTCTAAAAAATATAATACAAAAAATAGTACATCAAAATGAATTCTATATCAAGGACTCTTGGCAATTTAAAGACAAAATTTCTAACGTATCCTACCCCACAAATTACTCCCTAATGTCCTTAGACGTAATATCCATGTACACAAATATCTCTATCGAACTTGCCCTTGACCTCCTAAAAAAACACTGGGACAAATTAAACAACACACTGACATACCTATGAAGGACTTCTTAGAAGCAATGGAACTAACCTTAAGTTCTACTTATTTCGTCTTCAATGACACTTATTACAAACAGATCAATGGCTGTGCGATGGGCGCCTCCATCTCAAGCGTCATTGCACAATTAGTCCTCGAAGATCTCGAAACCACTGTAATTGACAACCTACCAGTAAAACTCCCCTTCTTCTTCCGCTATGTAGATGACTGCTTACTCGCTGCTCCACAAAAATACGGCCAACACATATTGAACGAGTTCAACAAATACCACCCAAAAATTAAATTCACCATAGAAATCGAACAAAATCAGCAAATCAATTTTCTAGACCTCACCCTCCATAACAGCAATGGCAAAGTAAGAACCTCATGGTACACGAAACCCACCTGGTCTGGCAGATACTTAAATTTCAATTCAAATCACCCTATATCTCAAAAAAAGTCCGTCATAACCAGCCTTGCCGACCGCGCGGTAGGCCTTTCCGATCCTGAATACCGAACCGATGCAATAAAAAAAGCAAAGTCCGCCCTAATAACAAACAACTACCCCTACGGCCTAATTAACACTATATTTAAAAAAAGAATACATACATTTTATATAACAATTCAACCAGGCATACCAAAAAAAATACCGAAACAAACTATCTAACTATACCATACATCCCTGGTCTTTCCGAAAAAATCCGCAATACAGTCTCCAAAGAAAATATCCAAACCAGTTTTAAAGGACATAATTTACTCAACCAACATTTTACCAAACTGAAACCCAAAACCCCCACAGACAAAAAAAGCAACATCGTCTACGAAATACCCTGCCAAACAGGATGCCCTGGCGTCTATATCGGGCAGACTAGCCAGTTCTTAAAAAAACCGCATCAATGGACACAAACACAACAAAAATAACCCTACGGCCCTAACCCACCACGCAAATGAACATCAGCATAATTTTGATTTTAAAAGAGCTAAAGTCCTAAAAACAGAAAAAAACAAGAAAAAAAGGGAATTTTATGAAATGGTATACATAAAAAAAACAGTAATTGCGTCAATGCAAAAACGGACACTGATGGCCTAAGTAAAATTTACTCCTACATACTGTAACTACCCTCTGCATAAAATCAGTAAATATTTCAATATCCATAAATTTACCTAAAATACATAGTTAAATTCCAAAACAATATAAACCAAACACCCCAAAACCACCAGTCAGCAGACCTACTTAATTAAAAACAATTAACCTTGCGATGTATGTGTATATTAATTACTGGCCTTTGCATCTTCTTTCATTATAGGCTTCCTTATCCAAAACTTACAAAAAATTTCTTTAATTCCCCATAGTACATGCTGCGTGCCGTACGATATCTCTGACGGTTAGCCGCAGAGTTTCGACACGGCGAGCAGCATGTACAAAGCAATAATGCAACTTTCATTTACTTTTCTTCAAGTAACAGTACATAAAGAAAAAAACTGCAACAAACTTCGAACCAAAACTGTACATCGTTTTGTGGTAAGTCATTGTCACCCTCAGATTCCCTCCTTTTCTTACGTTTCTTACCCTTTTGGCCCCTCTTCTTAACCTAACACCATATTGCATCGTAGGTTTCACTTTTGACGCTCTTTTGCTTTGAGTTACCGACTTTATTCTTTAATTTAATCATCCCTCAATACGTTTATGTTTCAACATTTTATTTCGTACTTGTAGTAATCTTTATATATTTTTTTTCCATGTATTCCTTTATACCATTCCTTCCTGCTATTGTAAAAATTTTATCTTTAAACTAAGTATTCCATATGTTGTAGTAATCTGATGAAGGCACCAATTTGTGTCGAAACGTCATTAAACAAAGAAGTTAGAAGCACCCGCTGTAACTTATTTTAATCAGACAAAAGGACCAGAACCCAAGATAACAACCAACCATATTAATTACTACATGATAGTCCCTCAAAATAAATAATCAAAGAAAATCGGCTCTGACTCTGACATAAGAATTTATTATGTTGGCGACACTGCACATGCATGGCGGGGGTGACGTGCCAAATTCAAATTTTTGCACTTTTCGACGCGTTTTTCCAAAAAAACGTCCAAAACTGAGGTAATGAGAAAATTACAGGATGATAGCTGACCATGCGCTCTACAACTTTACTCTTAAAAGTTTTTCAATCAATTCAACCCCGTACAGGCGCAAAAAAATAAAAACCGATTTCCCATGTTAATCTCCTATGTCCAGAGTTGTGCTGGACACCCGGTATCATTGACTTTATTATCCCATAAAGATTTTGACAAATTTTAAAGCAGCCGCAAAGTCAAATTTAGAGTTATCTGACGTTTTTCATTGAGATATGATTACATGGGCCTATGGTTCAAGTAAAAAAGAAACCTTCTGGAAACTTTCTAATAATTTTCCTGATTTTGAAAATTTTCAACTTTGCCCAACCCTAGGAGTCAGTTCTAATCAGTGAATTGCAAACTAAATGGACAAGCTGTATTTTCTTTCCTGTGCGAACACGAGTCAGGGGACAGCAAGTGAGCAAAAACGATGGTGGAATTTTACTGTTACGGGATACGGGTCCATTAATTTATCGTCAATTAACTACACACTTTTATTAACTCCTAACTATTACAACATGATTAAAACACAATTACTCTCTACTAACAATTCGCACTGTTCGCTTATTTCGCTTATTTACTACACTGCACTATCTATTCGATGCAATCCCGCGCGGCTCGCTGGTTTATATACCCGGCCTGAATACACTCTCGTACTTTCGAAAACGGAGGTGGCGTTCCTGGCTCTCGTTTAGTCTAGATGGTTCCCGGGGTCGCGGTCGGCGCTCGGCGTTGCCGCTTCGCGAATCTCTGTGGACCGACGGTAGGGCGTAGTATCTCGTATAACGCATGGCGATAAAAGGAAATAATTGGGGGGTTTTTCTCGTTTTTTTTTTAAATAATTTTCATCTTTCTTAGAAATTTCCAAATTCTTGCTCAATGATGCTAAATTGTATGGTTTACGAATGTACCAAGTTGTATGACGGTTGGAACAATTTTTCTTTTCATACGTAACTAAATGCAATAGGTTTATGTTGCTATACTCCTGCAAAATTTGTTGCAAGTAGATCGGTTAAAGAAAAAAACTGTTCAACGTGTATTTTTTTAATAACATCGTGTTTCGATGAAAATTTGAATCATAGCAAAGCAAATATAATATGATATGAAAGTTAAAAGAAAGTTATTTTCTGCGAAATATGTTAGTGAACGAAATTTTTAGCTTTTTCGCAGGAAACTCTAGTTTAAAATATGCAAATAAGCAATATTTACTAATTGGAAATTGAAAACTTATCTGCTTTCAATATTTCCAAAAATATTGCAGCGTTTAAGAAGGAAACAAACAGAAACAACTACTCCGAGGGCTAATACCCCTACCGGCATTGAATTACACTGTTTGTTTCAAAGCTCATTTTATAAAGCAAAAAAAAATAGTAAAATGAATTAATAAAGTAATAAAAAGTCACTGCTAAAAAGCCAAAAAAAAATATTAAGCTTTTTTTTATTTGAGGTTTGTCGCCTCTAGAAAGTAATTACGCAATTACTCCGTCCAAAAGAGAGTAGTAAGTACTTTTGGTTAACATATACATTTAGTAACTTTGACCCACATTTCAAAAAGAAACTTTAATTTTACTTTTATGTTATTATTTTTTTGGTTTTATTCTAGAGCACTTTCTTGTATTTCATATTTGCTTTTATGTGTATTTTCTATAATATTTACGCTTTGAAACAAATAGTATAATTCAATGTCGGTAGGGGTATTAGCCCTCGAAGTAGTTGTTTCTATTTGTTTCCTTCTTTATATATAACTACAAGGTTTTGGAAATGCCGAAAGCAGACAATTTCCAAATTGTAATTATACATGTGCATTTTCGCATATCTTAATTAAACTCTGGTTCTATATTCTTTGCAAAAAGCTTAATATATTTTTTTTTGGCTTTTTAGCAGTGATTTTTTATTACTTTATTAATTAATTTTACTATTTTTTTTTGCTTTATAAAATGAGCTTTGAAACAAACAGTGTAATTCAATGCCGGTAGGGGTATTAGCCCTCGGAGTAGTTGTTTCTGTTTGTTTCCTTCTTAAACGCTGCAATATTTTTGGAAATATTGAAAGCAGATAAGTTTTCAATTTCCAATTAGTAAATATTGCTTATTTGCATATTTTAAACTAGAGTTTCCTGCGAAAAAAGCTAAAAATTTCGTTCACTAAATATAATATGAGTGAAATTAGTCCCAAAAGTGGACTTTTTTCTAAAGGCCTTCAAAGCATATTCTAACAGTACCTAAAAATCGATCACCGAAGGGGTCTACGTCCCAAACTATTGAACCTACGGATTTTTCTTTGACGGGAGGTGAAAGAGGACATCAAAAGCAACAAAAATTCCATTGGATTCACTCCAATTGGTCCACTCGTTCTAAAGTGACAGGCGGTCAAATTTGGAAGTTAAAAAAAAAGAGGGAATACCCCACCCTCTTTAGTCAATTTCGAAAAAAATTGAAATTTTTTGTTTTGCTTTTTTGATCGGAATGAGGTGAATTCAATCCCCTGTGAACGTAACAATCTTAATATGAGTAAAATTAGTCCCATAAGTGGACTTTTTTCTCTCTCAAAGCCTCTCTCAACGCCTCTCAAAGCACGTTCTAAAAGTGCCTAAAATTCGACATCCGAAGGGGTTTATTTCCCAAAATATTAAACCTGCGGGACCTTTTTTGGTGGGAAGTGAAAGAGGACATCAAAAAGAAAGAACAAGAAATCGTTGGATTTACTGCGATCGGTTCAGTCGTTCTAAAGTTATAGACTGTCAAAGTTGGAACTTGACAAAAATTCAGAATAATTTTCCTGTAAAAAACTGTAAATGCAATCCCCTATGAACGTAGTAAACATGACGATCATCCTGAAGTGTAAATCCTGTTTGCCTTAATGCCGTTTTTAAATGTTTTGTTTTAAACCAAATATGGCGACATCTACGAGTGTCGCCAGAAAGTTTTATACAATTACATTACATACGTACAGGATGAGGAATTTGGTTGCATAACGAAACTGCAAAAATCTAGTTCAGTAAAGTACCTACATAGCCCCTGTATAAAGTAACTGGTAAAGTAAATTTAAACGAGCTTCCTGTTCGATATTTGAAAACAGATCCAGCGTGGTTTGAGTGGGTTTAGCGGGAGTGTTCTTATGATTTGATTATAGAGGTGCTCCGTCTAAAACATTTAAGTAACAGTAAACTTTTAATCCGGACTAATATTATGGCATAGCTAACTATAAGTTTGCTTTTCATCAGAGAGTATCACGCACTTAGAGCTAAAGTTCATTACCGCAATACGTATATTGTGCTACGCTCAAATACTAATTTGACATCTTAGTCCTTTGAGTTATGCACGATGGGTGCTCACTCGGTTTCCGAATTTTGCAGTATTTGCAGATCCAATATGGAACAATGTTGCAGATTGGTATTTGTTTAACATTAGTGAGTACAGGCTTAGCTCGGCAGTAAATAGGATGGAACATGACGTTGCGAACTCGATCGAGGCCCTCGCAGGAGGTTCAGAAATATGGCTTAATTTTTATTTGGAAAGTTGTCACCTGCCCTGCCGAAACGGGAAAAGGGTAATTTAAAACAGTGCCCGTTTTCCTTCGTTCCAGTGTTTTATACTATTTGTCGAAGCTCTCGTACTTCTCTCGTAACTAATTTCCGTCCCTTCATCAGCTCGAAATTAGCTAGCACTCTCTGAATAGCAACTCTGCATAATTGCTGTCAAACCTAAATTACATCCTCCCTATATTTTTAATTGAAGATTCATAACATCCAATTAATGAAGATATATTTAGGTCCCACGTATTTGGCAGAAAGGAAAATATTATCTTAAATCGCTTAATACTTGAATAACGTTAATTCGAGACAGGTCATGGCAATCCAGGTCAGGTTCGAGGTTATAGATCAGAGGCGCAGTTGCAGGTTAGTTCAGGTTAGTTTATTAATTATATAGTTGTGTGATATAGCGTCCTATGTAAAGTAATTTGTAGGAAGAGGACGCGAACGAAAATAAAACTATTTCTAATTTTCTCAAAAAAAAACTTCGAAAAGTTTCTTTTCGATCGAGATCTCTCCTTGCTAGATAGCTTGTAAATTAATTATATGCATATTATATAGGTAAATATCAAATATATTATAAAAAATTTTGTAAACGCCTTTTCTTGCCTCAACCTTCAACCATGTGTTAGCCATCGTGCACACACCATAACATTGTTCTACTTTTGAGAAATTTTCTTGCAAATATGCATTTTTGTTTGCTTGGTTTTTTCCTTTGCTTCTGCTTCTCATTTTAATTTTTTTGAGTAATTTTCATTATTTCATAAAACTAATCTAATCTTCTTAATTCTCTAAACTAATCTTTTTTTCAGAGAACATTTAGATATTCATTAAAGCGGCCAATTTGAGCTCCCGCGAGTGAGAGGCAATTTTCCGTCGCTACATGAAATTTTTCTCTTTAATTATTTATTTTAGGCAGGGCACTAAATCGAGCACCACCCAAAAGTCAACAAATGACATAAAGATTTTGACACTTTATAACGTTTTTTTTTTTTTTTAAAAACGTAACCCTTACATAATGTATTTTCTTTTCATTTCCTTTTGGTATAAATTTTCAGTTGTTTACATTATATTCATCTCACATCGTAATTTAGATTGTACAAGTAGGCAGCCGATGCGATTATGGTTTTTGAGCAAGATTTTGGGCTATATACCTAACAGCTTACACCTGAGTCATTATTTCTTATATCTTGGACAAAAGCTCAATCCTTGAAATCTTCTAAAATGTGTCATAAGCGAATTTCCATCGTTTGAATCTTATCTTGCTCCGAGTTCTCCCCACCATAGATACCATCTGCTGGCGATGGAGTGGAACGCTAGCTCGGCGATTGAAAGGTGACCTTCCTCTTTTCGATCTCTCGTCAGCCGTGTCCGAGCAAAGTGGCCGTTTGGATGATTTAAATTGCAACTTTCTTTATCCCACGTGGAGTTTTGGATTTCGATTTAAACAATTAATCCATTACGCCTAGTGCATATTTGAATACCTAACGGTCCACTGCGCAAATCAATTTATTTTGAGAGGTGCTTTTCTGGTCACGAGGCTGTAAGTATTTTCACACTGAAATCTATATCCCAAAAACTGAGTCCAAGACACTTATTGCAGCAGCCCATCCTTTTCACTTTTTGCTCTCATTTGGTGCATCCCAAAGAGCTATAGAAGCCAACCAGCAGGTTTACTGTTTCGTCTGACATAGAACAGAACAGACGCAACGCCGGATTAGATCAAGCTTCCACACGAGTACCACCACTTGCCACGCAGCTCATTGACGATAGCTTCGCATATTTTCCTGGAAATAGTTGCCTAGTCAGAGGGCAACGAGACACTGTTACGCCAATTTGAGTAAGACAGTCCATTCCGATTTACAATTTTTTTTTATGATGCCAATACATCTGAAACTTATTTCTTATCCACGTCTGCCAAGCCAATCGCATCGATACCTAATTAGGATTTTGATTAGCTCGCATAGATTCCTATAATAACTTAAGATTAGGAAAACAAAATAGTAACAGTTCCCTTTTAATACTAACCACCGACTAACTCCAATTTGTAAATACTGTAAATAATAGGGTAATAAATTGATTATAAAGGCTAAATAACTTAATTTGCTTGTTCAGAAACTTCTATCATCCTAGGATAGCTATAAAGTTCCGGTTTCTGGTTTTATCCTCTTAACAACTAAAAATCCAGTAGCGCCTATTTCATTCGGTAAATAAGTCCTAATAACTGTCAATTCGAACCTACCCTTTAGCTCTCCGAATTGGTTTAATACCCCTGTCTGTCGCATATTATTTCGTGGTATCGCAATAGGACACTTAACGTCAAAAAATATACAGTGAGATTTTTTTAACTTTGAACATATAACGCTATTTCCCCTATGTTCAATTTTAAACAAACCATCTCAATGCATTGCTGTCAGATCTTAATTTCTAGGTTCAGATATCTGTACAGGTAACTTTAACAGCTCGAAAACTTCAAACTTTATTTTTTATAACGCTGCTTTTAGTAAACTTTTTGCTGATTATTTTTCATAGACTTTAGATAATGTATTCTAAACAGGAAAAAATAGAATTGTTTAATCTTTACAAAAAAGAAAATAGCCTTAGGAGAGTGCGTGATTTATTTGCAACTAGTCATCCAGACAGTCCCATTCCTTCTATTGGAACGATACATAATATCGTCAAGATGTTTAATTCAGAAGGATGTGTAGTTAACTCTCATAGGATGAGGAGCAAACAACCACATGTTCTTACAGAGGAATTAAAACTGGAAATTTTATGTTTTATGGAAGAAAATCCTGGATCCACCTTAAAACAAGTGGCTGATTATTTCCAATTTCAAAATTTTCTGTGTGAAGGACCCTAAAAGAATTCAAGTTCAAATTCTACAAATACTCAAATCATCAAGTGCTCTATGACGACGACAAAGAGAGACGAACAGATTTCTGTGAAATATTCCTAAATTTACTCCCTAGGAATGGCAACATTTTGCAAAAAATTGTATTTACAGATGAAGCATCTTTTTCATTAAATGGTTGTGTAAATTCCCAAAATTATAGGTAAAGAACTTTTATAGCAATCGCCTGATTTCTGTTTTTTAATATCCTAATTACCTACTGTTTTTAGATACTGGTCTCAAACAAATCAGCATTTACAAAATTTAACTCACTCCCAATATAATGCAAGAGTCAGCGTGTGGATAGGCATAATTGGAGATACACTTATAGGACCATTCTTTATTGAAGGGACTTTAAATTCGCTTACATTTTTAAACCTGCTCCGTGACCAAATTATGCCAGAAATTGAAAATTTGAATATTGAAAACACGTGTTTTCAAATGGATGGCGCTCCTGCTCATTCCACGAACGAAGTTAGAAATTTCCTCAATCAAGAATTTCATGACAGGTGGATAGGAAGGTTTGAGCCTATTTCATGGCCACCAAGGTCCCGTGACCTCTCCCCAAACGACTTCTTTTTATGGGGTTATCTAATCGATCTAAAGTCGAAAATTTATAACAATATTGAAATTGAGATGTGGACGTTTTAAAACAACGTATCCGAACAGCCTGCAACAAATTTAATCAAAATTGCTTAAGAAACACAGTTCGTTACTTTCAAGATTGACTTGCATATTGTTTAGAACGCGAAGGGGGACATTTTGAGAATTTGTTATGAACTTTTAATTTTCTAGTGTTATTAGTAAATGTTTTCTTGTTATATAAATGTTATTTAATTGGTGGATATCATTGGCGGATTAGGACAAAGCAGCAAATTACACAACTATCTCCGTGCCTGTGCCTCTCTGCTTTGGCAGAGAGATAGATTTGTAATTTGCTGCCTTGTCCCAATCCGACAACCATATCAACCAATTATTTTTCTAGGACTGTATACCTTTTTATCAATGTTATTTAATGTGTAAAAGCGATGTCTAAATTGAAATAATTAACGAAATATATTTGGAGGCTTTTTTGACGTTTTACCTTTACCTAAACATCAACGTCTAACACCAATGCTTTGAGATGATTTTTTTAAAATTGAACATAGGGAAAATTGCTTGTATGTTCAGAGATAAAAAAACCTCACTGTATGAATTCCACGTTATAATTTTCCTGTTTTACAGCATTTTTTTGCGACACCCTGTATTACCAAGAACAGAAATCAACGCCTTATTTGTCATATAACTACTAGACTAACGAAAGAAATGATTGGTGTAGATTTATATATATAAAACCGAAATTTGGAGATCAAAATCGTGCATCGCGGTTTTTGACTGTTTATATCTCGTTCCGATAAAGATTTATCCAATAAAAGGAGCAAAGAAAGCAGAGAATGAGACTACAGTTTGAGCTCATTTCCGAATCCCCATCTGTAATAGTAACTGAGCACGGGTGGCCAGAAAATAAAGTACAAATTTTCACTTTTTTTTTACTTTTCTCGAATGACCTCTTCATAATTCGTATTTACATGCATAATGAAAAGTCTCCTCGTTTTCCAGCAAAAGACAAAAATATGAACATTTTTAAAATTTTAACCAAGGGTCGAGGAAATATGCAGCCGAAATCAGTTGCCACATATTTTGATAAAAATGACGTCAGATCGTAGATGGCATGAAAATGTGTCCTAAAATATAAAACTATAATTTCTGAAAAAATTTTTGCTCTTCAAAATTGCGCCTAAAATGTCACTATTCTACTCTTTCATCAACATTGTAAAATTTAGGTCTAAATATCTCGTTAATCAAGAAAGGCTAAAAGATATCGTTGACAGCCATCAAAGACTAGTCGCGAACCCTAATTATCATTTTATTTTTCATCCCACCTGCCCTTTTATTTTGGTATAATTTTCAAATTAAAGGTAGATGTTAAGTTAAAATTAAAAAAAAATGACGTTAACTTTTTGACACTCTTTCATAATTTTTGACAAACTGTATTGTTGCGGGATACGGGTTCCAATAATTTATCGTCAATTAACTACACATTTTTATTTACTTTTAACTATTACAACACAATCAGTCTCTACTAACAATTCGCACTGTTCGCTTGTCCGCTTATTTACTACACTGCACTATCTATTCGATCCCATCTCGCGCGGCTCGCTGGTTTATATACCCGGCCTGAACACACTTTCGTACTTTCGAGAACGGAGGCGACTGTCATCGGTTCTCGTTTAGTCTAGATGGGTTCCCGGGGTCGCGGTAGGCGCTCAGCGTTGCCGCTTCGGCACGAATCTCTGTGGACCAACGGTCGGGCGTAACATTGCCCCCCCTCTTAGTTCTGAGCGTCCCGATCAGAGAAATCTCCACGACTGTAAGTCTTTAACCGTTCAAGATGAACCACTTTCGTCTTTGCTCTAGGGGTACGTTGGAACCTGTACCACATCGTTGATCCGCTTGATGACTGTATATGAACCCTCCCAACTTGGAGACAACTTGGGAGACTCTCCTTTCTTCCTCTGAGGATTATAATTAAATCCTACAGAATTCGCCCTTAGGTCATATCTGGCTTTCATCCGATCACTGGCAATCTGTATCTTTGTCCTCACGTTTCGATGGATTTCCTTTAATCTTTCTCGAAGTTCATCAACATAGTTCTGGACATCTTGCACCGGTTTTTTTGGTGATCCGTACACCAAATTTACCGGAAGGCGAAGTTCCTCACCAAATATAACGTTGGCAGGGGTATGTCTTGTCGCTATATGCACTGCACCTCTGAAAGCCATCATTAGAAGAGGCAGAAACTTGTCCCTATCTTCTGGTGGTTCGCTACCATTTTGCAAAGGAATCGTCCATGGTTCGATTGAAAGGTTCGACCATGCCATCTGATTGTGGATGGAGCGGCGTTGTCCTTGTTTTGAGGATTCCCAGAAGTTCCATGATCTTCTTGAAAAGTTGCGATTCAAAATTTCGTCCCTGGTCCGAATGAAGCTCTAATGGTACGCCGAATCTACTGAAGAATTCGTCAACCAAGACCCTTGCCACGGTTTAGTTTCCTGATTTGTTAGAGCACAAGCTTCAGGCCATTTACTGAAATAATCCATGGCAACTAAGATGTAATTGTTTCCATCGCCCGTGTCTGGAAAAGGACGTGCCACGTCGATCGCAATTCTTTCAAATGGGGCGCCAACATTGTATTGCTTCATTTGCCCTCCTAGTCTTTCTTTGAGGTCCTTTTACGGACCAGCTGGTGGTATCACAATTTCTGCACCACTCTTCGACGTCATCTCCGCAATTCACCCAGTAGTATCTTTCCCGAATTCTATCCAAGGTTCTATTCACTCCAAAATGGCCTCC